>JBAMYA010000013.1:2485382-2509610 GCA_037176975.1 Arrhamphus sclerolepis
CTGCTCTCCACCTCAGTTATTCCACCTTAAAGCAGCTGCTCTCCACCTCAGTTATTCCACCTTAAAGCAGCTGCTCTTGCTTTGAGATATAAATATAAGATCAATAAAATGAAGTGGCGGCCAGAGCTTGACGCAGGTGCGGTAGACCGACGGTATATTTATTGGAGTAACTCCTGCACTGGTGTATCCAGTTGTTTTGTTCTGTGACTCATAAAAGTGCCAGTCCTACTGCAGTTCTTCAATATTTAAAAAAAACAACTCTTATTAGGGATAACTGGTCAGACGTGTGTTCACAGTTCAAAGTTGTGTCTTTTCAACGTCAGCTCCTACTGTCGCTGGATCACAGCAGTGTCTGCTCATACACTGGTATGTACACAATCCAGCTCACAAGTGATGAAAACTCACAGGATTTTAATACGTCATGCCTGAGCTTGATTTTCTTCTATTCTAAAGGGATCAAACACAGTTCGACTGTAACTTCCTCGCCATGCTCTCCCGGCCTGCTGCAGCTCTGAAAGGTTTTAGTGACGGGAGAGTTTTAGCCCTGTGGCAACGCAATCTCTATATCCCGATGTAATTATCAGGATAAGACATTTTCCTTCTGTGATGAAGGCCAAAGTTTCCTGCCATGGTTGTGGGGAGATTTGATTTGACTGAAAAGCCTGTGCTTGCATGACATGTCCTGGAGGACTGGAGCTTCTGCAGCTCACGCATTAAGCCGCCGTGTCCCTGTACAATATTTGTTAAACACTATACCATCTTCTCTTTCTCTGAATTACAGCTCCGCGAAATCTTGAGTGGAATTGGAAAGAGACTTTCACACAGTTTCTGAAAAAAAAAAAAATCATCTGAGAAATCCATCCATGCACTCTCTATACCTGTTATATGGTAATCTTGGAGGACCCAGAGCCGATCCCAGCTCCAGTGACATTCTGGACAGGTCTCCAGTCCATCACAGAACTGGATCAGACAGATCTCATCGTTTCTGCTTGAGGTGTTTTAAGTCATCATCATTTTGAGGCCAGTGAAATATCTTCTGGTAAATTTGTGGCTGCAAAGAGCCATCAATCCATGACCTCAGAGGACATCACCCTACATCACTTAACCTCCCCATAACCATCATCACTGTTTACTTACCATGGAGCCGTTTCTAAACTTCACCTTTCTGAACCATAAAAGATCATCCTAGCCCTCACTTTTAAATTCCAGAGTAAAAAGGATTTGTTTCTTCTTCTTGGCTGATTAGTTCAGCATTTTGTTTTAAACCCTGTATTCATGTTTTATCCTTTATCTTAAAGAAAAACTGTTTACAGAGACAACAGCACTGAAAACATTGCTCTGCTGGTTAAAATTTAATAGGAAAGTCAGTCCCTCAGACTGTTACTTTTTAACCATGCACTTTGTTAAACATTCAACAAATGTTACATTCCTTTACCTTTTATTTGTGTGTTGTTGATTCCAGGCTTTCTTTCTTTCTTTCTCTCTTTCTTGTTAACTTTGATACCTGGCTTTAATTGGTATTGCTGTTGAGCTTGTTCAAGTATGACACAACAGAGCATTACACCTAAAATCTAGTCTTTATTCATTATTTTGCATGCAGTTGTCTGACTGCAGGAAACCTTATTAGGCAAGCTCATTTATGGGGGGACTAGCAATCCAATTAGGCCTAATTGGAGGCTGTTAGAAAAGCCTTCAGAGGTAACCTGCACTGACTCCGACCATCGCTGCATCCTCCCAGGTCTGGACTCCTTCCTCCTCCCAGCGTGAATGTCGCAGCCGCCTTGCTGAGATTTTTTTTAATGAGTCAAACTCGCGTAAGAAGGTAATGATGAGATTGTTTCTTTATGCAGCGCAACGATGAAGATGATGAAGATGTATTTATGGTGTTGTGACACCACAGAGGGGCTGTGTGAGGCTGATTCAGGGAGGCCTTCTTATAAAACCAGGAAAAATAAAGGCACAGAAATAGAAGTGAGGCCAAGCAAGACCACCCCAGTAAACGTCCGTTCACCCATACCATTAAATGCTGACTGACATTTTAAAAATTCACACATCATATGTTTAAATGTGCTTAATGTATGCCTTATTACAAGCAGGCTGTTACAAAGATGAGTAGAATACCGCTGCACACAAAACATATAGCACATGTTCAACCTGAAAATCTTTTTTTTTTTTTAACTACTGTCTGCATATACGTTCATGGTTACTGTTTTCTTTTTTCTCTCGTGTCTCTCTGACCGTATAATCTAACATGCTTTATTAACTCCAAAAACCCTGATTTTGTCAGAGAGGACTCGAATAACTGACAGTGATGGATGTGGTGTGTGTGTGTGCGGGTGTGTGTGTGTGTGTGGTGTACATAGATAAATGTGATCTGTTTGTAACCATTGTAGCCACAAGAAATACTGCAGTCGAGCAGTCAGACATAAAGCAGTGATCCCCTGCAGAGGGGTTAAAGATGGGAAATTTCCAAAAACACTCCTCCTATGCAAATTATCTTTCACAATGTCTGCTTTTTGTGGACGGTGTAGTCATGCTGGCGTCACCATGGGACGATCTTCAGCTCTCTCAGCGAGTGTGAATAAGTGGGCATGAGAAAAAATAAATACACCTGGCTTCACCTCCTCCAGAGTCTTGTTCACTGGTGCAACACCTGCAGTTCACTGGTGCAGTATCTGCAGGTCACTGGTGCAGCGCCTGCAGGTCACTGGTGCAGCATCTGCAGTTCACTGGTGCAGCATCTGCAGGTCACTGGTGCAGCCTCTGCAGTTCACTGGTGCAGCGTCTGCAGTTCACTGGTGCAGCATGTGCAGTTCACTGGTGCAGCCTCTGCAGTTCACTGGTGCAGCATGTGCAGTTCACTGGTGCAGCCTCTGCAGTTCACTGGTGCAGCATCTGCAGTCGAAGCAAACTGCTGCCTACTGTGACCCTACGGTCACAGTTATTGAGTAGTGATAGAAATGGAGACGGGAAGTACATATAGCTGAAAGCTGTTTCCCCTGCAGGGTTACTGGACTCTCCATCAGAGACACGGTTCAGGGCTCAGAGAAGAATGGTTACTCCGCCACATCGATATGAAACATGGCTGGCACTTTGCTGGAAATTCCACTGTGAATGGATGCGTTCAGCTGCTGCATCAACAACGTCACACGTGTATTTCCTTGTGATGCAGTTTCACACCACTTCCTGTCACACGGCTCAAACCTGCTAATCCGATGAACAGTCACCCCAAGAAAACGTCTATGGTTAGCTTCTGATGCTTGTAGAAACATACTCCTAGGAAGAGACTTGGCAACTATACAACATTTATGTCTGGTTACAATGTTACTGTCATTTATAATCCCAACAAAATCAAAATAACGGTTGTATTTCCACCTGGAGCGTTTCCATTTCTGCTTAGCTAGCTTGCTAGCTCCTGCTTTGTACACCTGCACACTGGAAGCCATTTAGCAGTTATTTCATTTTGTAGTTACAGTAACATGCTTAAATACTGTAATTAGCTAGTAACACTACTTGTTATTGGAAAATATTACTACCAAACGCGACCATGCAGTAACACCATCTGCTTGTTTCAGACTGAGCATGTTTTAAATGATCACTGGTTATCTTCTGGGCTGTGTAGCGATTATAACACCTTGAATGGAATCAGATAGACCACTTTGGTGCTATATTACTGGCTTCCACGGTCTGTCTGAAAGGCTTACTTATCATTATACCGTCTCATTCAGCTGCCAGATTTGAGTCAACTGTTGACAAGTCCTCACTTTGATAATCCAGCGAGAGGCATCGCTGACATGCTGGCCTGTTCAAACAACCGATATGTACAGCTGGAACAAATGCAGATGAACCTGGCTCCCAGTCTGCAGACCAGCCTCTGTACCCAGGGAAATCACTTGCAGCACACTGGAGCCTCCTAAAGTTTCCTCTTCGGGGGGAATCCAGTGTGTCTACAGTAGGGATGTGAGATCAAGCAGATGCGTGAGGGTATTTCCCTACCTGACTGGCCATTGGTGTACTTTGGAACATGATGCAAGTAATCACAGGTTCCCTTTGAAATAACTAATGCACCATTTGCAATTCCAAACATCTCGGATTGAATTTACTCTTTCCAACCAGCAAACGCTTGTGTGTGTGTGTGTGTGTGAGGGTTTTCTGAGCAGTCAAGTCGGTTTAACTCAAGCACTTAAAAGGACTACTCATGCAGGGAAAATGATAATATATGGAGGAGGTACAGACTTTGTATTACACAAAAAGACCTGAATTGACAGAAACCTATAAAGAGTTGTTGAAGTCTCCGAGCAGAACCATTATTCATGACAGCTGCTGTGCAATCTTGCAGAAACACTGAGGGAGGACGCATGTCATTCCTAAGTACAGCTCGAACACATTTCACCTACGGCTCAGAGCCAGGTCTGCGATTGGAAGAAGGAATGTGAGAGTTTCAGTTTTTTTCTTCCAGAAAATAGCTTTAAATGCTGTTTTCTGAGTTAAAACTCATCATCATGTTTGAATATAATCAAGCAGTGCACAGCTACGTCAGCTTGTTGTGATTAGTCGAACAAAAATGGATATTTTATTTATTTAGATTAATTAAAATGGCTTCTGGGACTGCAATCACAAATGCAAACGCTCCTCTGCCCGGGCTCATTGGAATTCCTGCCGTACAGACGCGAGCAGCTCAGTCTCACTTCGACGAAAGCTCATATCAGACAGACAAGCTGTCAGGATCGCTATCGTCCGGACTTTATCTCGTTAATTTGGTAGACGGGAGCGCGGGGTATTTGCCCTGTGGAAAACTAAACACACCCACAGGGTTTCTCTCAACGCCACCCCACCCCCCCTCCCTCCCCTCACATACACGGAGCAACTGGCAAGTCAGCCAGGGTCCACACATAGCCTGCGGTCATATCACACCAAACAGCCTGGCTCAAGTCAATATGACCGCGGGCATAAAAATGGTGCTTGGAGTTGGTCCCACCCCCACCCCCACCCCCAGTCCAAGACCTGGCACGGGTGCTCATTCAGTATCTTACACACATATAAACCAATACTAGAACCACTCATTTTCACCAACACCAACTCTCAGACTCAAACTCTTCTCACTTTTGTTGCAAATTGTGCATTTTTTTTTTTAATAGTCTCATAAAGGCAAATGGTGAAGTTGAACATGTGTGTGCTTGTGGAGCACAACATTTCAGCTACCAGATCTGATTTGACAGCCCCCCCCCTTTCTCTGCTTACCCTGCAGACTGGGATGAGGAAAGGACTGAAAAAGGAGGTAAAGTCCAGCAGCTGCTATTTGCTTCGCTGCCTCTCATCTGGAAAATGTACCTGTCATTTGGTATGCCACATTTTCTCTTTTCTTCCTCGGCTGATAAACTGTGGGAATATGTGCAGGAATCAGAAGAAAAGATGCAGAGAGGAGTCCGGGAAGAAACACCTTGCATGGCAGCTTAGCATCCGACCCTTCATTATTCAGAACCTGCCTTTGCTCAGAGTCGTACTCTTGCAGCAGCGAGTCATTGGTGAAATAATGAGATATCAATGCAAATGCCAGAAGCTGAACAGGGAAAAGGAAAAATTTCATCAGTCACCACCTCCAAGTGACACAAAGTTGTAGAAGTCATTATTTTGAAAGGGTTATGTACAGGGTCAAACAGAATCCTACCCTGTTTTCAATATCTGCCCCTATTATTACTCAATTTGTTAACTGAATATTTTATGCCTAAAACACACACACCGAGCAAAGCTGTAAAGAAAAAAAAAACAAAAAACAAAAAAAAAACAGGCTTTCCTTGTCTAGCCATGCTGAGACATTTCAAAGAGAATATGCAAACACAAACTGCTTTATTGCGTGTGAAGAGTTCTGTCAAATGTTTGTTTACCATCTGACATTCCCAGAGGCACAAGTCTCTCAACAGAGGCTACATCTCTTTTACCTGCTGAACGGTGCCTACTCCGCAGCGCCTGCTTTAAAGGCAGGAATGATAAAGGTGTTACAACCTCAAAGGACAAATTATGGTCAAAGAAACTTGGCCTGTTTGATTTTCTGCTGAACTAAAATCCTGAGATCTTACACTAAAGTTTCAGGTGTACTTTCTTTTTTGTGAAACTTAAAATCTTAAAATTGTTTCTAACACAATACATTTACATTTATAGCAGACTGTGTGAAGTCTCATCAACGCCCCCCTGGAAAGCTTTCGGGGGGGTGGGGGGGCTTATTTTCCCAAAAATGATACAGAACACTGGTTTGCTTGACTACCTCAGACATTTCTGCTGCGTGAAGTTACATCCCAGATGCTACTGAGCCTGGAGGTGTCAATCAAACCTTTAGACAAGGTTAACATGAGGATTCTTAATTCCACAAGAACAATTTAAGTGATATTTGTGAATGTAACTCTGCAATTTGGGTCTGCTAATAAAGTCCTTTGTCCAAGAGCTATCTGCTCTTCATACTGTGAAAGTCCTCATATTCTTTGAGTTACTTTATACAATTATACATTGTTGTGAAAAAAAGAACTGCTAATTCATTCTGGGCTTTATTACCTCCTCCAAGGAGGTTATGTTTTTGCTGATGTTGGTTTGTTTGTTTGCAACATAACTCAAAAAGTTATGGACGGATTTTCATAAACCTTTCAGGACATGTCCAAACTGGGACAGTGAACAAATGATTGAACTTTGGAGGTGATCCAGATCACTGTCTGGATCCAGGAATGTTTTAAAGGATTCTTTATCATTGTGAGATAGGGACATTTTTAGCATATGTGTATTTATCTCCACAATAAAAGCTCTGAATGTTTGGCAAAAAAATACGGGACATGGTCATGACATCATCAATAATGTGTAAAAAGTCTGATCTGGATCCTGGAATATTCTGGATAATAAGATCCGGAATATGAAAAAAGTCGGGGTTCTCATCTTTTTCAACACTGTGAAGTAACAAATGAAGATACAGACGTGCAACTAACAGCAAACTGTAGCTGACAGTCTGCTGAAACAGAAGTAAGTTAACAGATTTGATGTTTTTATAACAGTTATGGAGCAGATCCAGAAGAAAACCACCATTACAGAAATGTAACTATTAAACTAATAATAATGTCAATGTGATTCCAGTCCAAAAGTCTAAGTAAATTTAAGAGTCAGAGTTTTCTTTTGTAATTAGACACAGTCTCTGTTAGCTGTTGTTCCTTTTCTGTCTTTTTTTGTTGACACAGGTGATCATCCTGCTGATGAGGCTGCAATGAATGCACCAAAAGACGAGGAGGAGGAACCTCCCTGACTCTGCAAAAAAAAAAAAGAAAAAGAGAAAAGAAAAAGAGAAGTGATTCTTGCCCACCCAGTCACAGGCTGATTGTTTTCGATCTGCAACTTCTGATTGGGTGACTGAATTTTGTTCAAGCAATCAGCAGCTGATTCTTTCACATTTCTAACTTCTGATTGGGTGGATGGACGACAACTCACCTCTCCAGGGTATTTATTTTCCACTGAGCTGTTGCAGGACAGCAGTCACATTTGGACTGATGCTACATTTACAAGCTTCTCTGTAGCTAAATTTAGTTTTTGGGAAGATGAAATCAGTTTTGTTCAGCAAATCTAAAAGGCAAGTTATTAAGGATTCGTTCAATCATGGAAAACAACAGAAGAAACCTGCGTAGGTGGAATAATAAAACCCATACCACAGACGTCTCGAGAAGGTGCATTTTCTATTAAACTTTATGACACCAGAAAAACGTAGTGAGCCATCAAGTTTTAGATCCTTTGTGATCATGATTGCTTCAGATGATTTTAGGTTACAAGTTCACACGACTCCCCAACACAGGTAGTGAGAACATAAGCAACTGATCAAGTATTGTCTTTTCTGTTTTTCCATAGATTTATGCAGTTTTTAAAGCAAGAACATGGACTGGCCCTGTCCTCTCTTAAAGGAGATCTCAGTGAGACTGTTCTCCACGTGGTTCCTCAGTGGTGGAACAAGCTACCAGTAGCTCTACTGGACGCTGTACGTTCAAGAAGCTCTCGAAAACTGTTCTCCTCCAGAAATGCCTTCTGCCATAGCTGCGTCCTCTCTTTAACTTCCTAACCTGCACTTGAATCGTGTCCTAGCTGCACTGGACTCACCTGGATGCTGATTTACCTGCACTTACTCTGCAATTTTACTACATTGCTGTTGCTATTTGTATTTTATCTGTTGTAAGTCTAAATGTAATAATAGTCATCATCATAATAATAATTTCCCAAAGTGTCCTGTGAAATGTGACAAATACATGAATGGAAATCAAAACTGTATGAAAAAAGAGTGAATTCTTGTCTTAGAGCAGGAACTTGATGCATTTACTCACATGACAAATATAGATTTCACTGTCGTCTCTAAGTGTGCAAAAGATCTGTCCGCCTCTGCAGATGGCCGTCTCACGGCTGCATTTCACATTTTCTCAGTTTAATATCCAGACTGACGTTGCACTCTTCCGTCCTTTTGTCACCGTGCCACGCTGAGCCTCTCGCCAGCCAAGAAAACAAAAAAGTCACTTATACAGCGGCAATTGATGCGACAAGCATTTAGTAAGGTGATTTCTATGGTAACACTCTTCAGGAACATTTTCATTTCCAGCAACAAATGGGTGAAAACGAAGCTGTGATAATGAGTGCTGTCTGCTCAGCTTAATATGTACGTGGAAACCAGCTTTGATGGACTTCAGGAGGCCTGGAGTTAAAGCACAGCTCACTGGTTTTTACTCAGCACTAGGAACTGTTTTTTTTCCCTGTTGTATTTTTTTATTGTAATCTAAAACACTTTCCTTCTACTATACAAAAATTGAATCAGGCAAAGATTTATTTTTGGAGCCTGAAGTGAACCTGTAAGAGTAGCTTACTAACGTTTAGAGTTAGTTCCTGAGGCTGCTATACCTTCACGTTTGGAGTTGCACTTTCCTTTGAGGTCATGATGATTGTGATGTAGCTGTTTCACCTGAGGCTAATGTGGAGGAAGAAAAAAAGGAGCAATTATTGTGACTGAGTGGAGAAAAAGGATGAAGCGACTGTATCCACAATACACTGGAGGACTTGAAGGACATCGTCTTCTCCTTCTCCGACCACACCTGTTCTTGTGCCTCTCATGCACACACACACACACACACTTTTCTTTTTCCATTTTGAATTGGAGAGCCAGAGTCGGGGCAGCAAATGCTGTTTGAAAGACCCAGAAAAGACAGGCTTGGGGATTTGGTAATGGTGGTGGGGGGGTGGGGGGTGGAAGGGGTTGTTGGTGGGGTGGGGTCAAAAAAAAATAAATCAAAGCAAAATCGGCAGAATGCGAACTTTCAGAGCTGCGGCACAGTTGAAATGTGCAGGGCCCAAGTCTTGTGAAAAGAAACGGAGACAGCCTGAATGCAAATTAAATCCCCCTCATTCCTGCAAATATTGTCTTAGCCATTAGTGCGGGCTTGACTAGAAAGGAGTGGTCCCACTCATTGTCGCTCGGCCAGGGAGAAGTCAGGGGAAGAATTCTATTCAGCAGCCGTCTTGGGGGCTCGGTGCACTTGGGGCGCTTGTTTGGTACCATTCAAGCTCCACAGACCGTAGCAACAAAGAGAGCTTTCAGCGTACCTCACTGTAAAAGCATGTGAAAAAGAAGAAAGGAGGTGGATAGGACGAGGGGAAAAAAAGAAAAAAAGGGGGCTGGTTGGAGGGGGTGGAGGAGGGTGAGTGCAGTACTGGAAAAGTTTAGGTGTAGGTCATGAGTGGAACTGGGTCTGTGTGTTGTTTTTTAATCGTCTGGTTTATTTTGCTAGGTGGGATATTGGAACTCTTCATGCAGATTGCGCAGTTTGCTCCAGCGGCTGTAGCGCTGAGGATCTCGCACACAAACACACGAGTGCACGAGGATCTCACATGCACACAAACACACGAGTGCACGAGGATCTCACATGCACGCAAACACACACGTGTGCACAGTCTCTGAGTGGCTTTCTGGGCCCATGAGAGGACAAAAAGAACCATTCCAACCTGAAATCATACCTGTCATGTCTCCTCTGGAGCCATTTGTGTGTTTTTTATGTGCTCTGTGTAGATATTTCTTTTCCACATTGACCAGTATGCATCCTCTGATTTATTTATTTTTATTTTTTGACCCAAAGTACCTTTCATGCTCACACAAAGGTATGTTATTATTATGGCAGCGCGCCCATATGCCTATATATCTAAATGGAAGCCCCCTCCCTTTCTGTTAAAATTCCAGAGTCTTCTGTTAAATCCATCGTTCCTTAAACCCAACATGACCATTCATGTGCAGATTATTTGTTTGAATCCATGAAGGTTCAATCCTCAGCGCACAAGTGGATGAACACTCGCTGAGCCACAGGCTCCCACACTACTGAGCACCCAGACGGACTATTACAGGGAGATAACTTACAAAGAGCGTACGCGGGAGTGCAGACATCACTAGAAATACTGCGCAGGTTTGTGTGCACAGAGGTGGAGTTGAGGTGTGTGCACAAGTACAGCAGTATAGCCCTTGGCATCCCAGATTTGTTTTGACTGGTGTGTTTACAGCTGCTGCATGGGCGAGGAAGGGCCTGGCCAGAGTAAAACAACCAAATTCTTACTTTTCATGCTCCTCTTTTCTTTCACTCTTCCTCCTCTCCTGTCTTTGGAGAGATGGCTCCGGGCCAGCCAGCTGTATAATCAAGCCCCTCATTTATACTTTACTGACAGATGCTACTTCTAGCCTTGGTTGGAGGAATACAGTTTGTTTTTTGAACCTCTGGGAAAGATTGAATTACATGGTGGAATGATATATGCTTCGGAGGGCTTTGTTAATGTTGGATTCCAGCTGTACTGCAGAAGTGGTGGAATGCTTTCCTCCATTTTCTCAAGACAAAAAAAAACAAAAACGCATTAAGTTGAGAGAAAAACTTTATACAAATGAAGAAGTTTGTATTCAGCAGTTACTTCATACTGTGGCATTTAATCAAACTTCAAATGGGAGCAGAATACGTCACAGCAAACTGCACACCTGCATTTGTGCATAGACATTATATCATCCATAGACATAAACTTTGTTATTTAAATTATTACTGATCTTAGTTGGAGGAACTGCAATATTAGCCACATTTATTTATTCCTGTGTGCTCTGTATTGCAGATACAGTAATAGACAAACATGCAATGTCTAAGCTGATAATAATCGAAGAACTGTGGATTCCAAATCTTTATTAAACAGCCATTAAACATTCACTATGCTGGTGAACAGTAGGTAGACCCGTAGAGTTATTAGCTGGTAGACCCGTAGAGTTATTAGCTGGTAGACCCGTAGAGTTATTAGCTGGTAGACCCGTACAGTTATTAGCTGGTAGACCCATAGAGTTATTAGCTGGTAGACCCGTACAGTTATTAGCTGGTAGACCCGTAGAGGTATTAGCTGGTAGACCCGTACAGTTATTAGCTGGTAGACCCGTAGAGTTATGTATTAGCTGGTAGACCCGTAGTGTTATTAGCTGGTAGACCCGTGGAGTTATTAGCTGGTTGAACATCCTTTAGCAGCAGTGACTTTAAGATCAGAGCTGAACAATGATCAGGAGGAATTCCTGACCAATCCTCTTCATCCAACTGCTTCAGCTCAAACATATTTGTATGTCTGGCATGAACAGCTCTCTTGACATTTCTGTGGATTTAGTTCAATATGATACTTTGGTAAACTTTGGTAAACTATGACTACCACTTGCCTTGATGATGGTAAATGATCTAGGCACCTAGGCAAATCATGAAGCTCCCCCCTCTGTGCTTCACCACTGGGACGATGCTTTATTCTCCTGAACTGTGCTGTGTTTGCATCACGGACAGTGCTTAATATTCTTCCTGAACAGCACATCCTGGCCTTTCAGAGTCTCATTGACTGAGATGTTGGCCAGTTCTAGAGATCTTGTCCAGACTTTAGCTGCAACATATGCATTCTTCTTTACCATGCTGAGGATTCTGTGAGTTAAAGTTGGTTGCACGCTCATTTCTAGAGATGCTAACCAGAATACAAAACTCTCTTTGTTTATTTTTTTTCTGTGGACTGATGGATGCATAAACACTTGACTGCATCCGTTTCCAGCCTTTTGCAGGTCAACTACTCTTCTAAGGCATGGTTCATATCAATGGTTTCTTAGAAACAGGAAACATAAAATGCTTAATAGTCTTTTATCAATCAAAGTTGTGGGGAAAAAAAGAAGTTTATTATAATCCCTTTTTGTATAAAATGATTGTACGCGATTCATTGCTTTACATTTTACTTTTTTGTATTATATGTCATATATTGTACATCTCCTCTGTCCTTCATTCCCACAGTCCTGCTTTCTCCTCATCTCCTTCTTACCCAGCTGGTCTTCAGCAGGAGGGTTTCCCTAACAGCCGGGTCCTAGTCCAGGTTTCTTCCCAAGAGGGAGCTTTTTCTTCTCTTTCTGATGGTGTTGCCATGTGTTCGGGGGTCAAGCTCTGGGTTTCTAAAGCGCCTAGAGATGACTTGTTGTAAATAGGCGCTATATAAATGAATTGAATCAAACTGAATTGCTTGTAATAATGTCCTTACAAAACAAATCAGTTCGTTGTTTGCTGAGCATCCTGCAAGGAGAGGTGGTAAGATGTAAAAATGCTTAAAAGATAAACTTTGTTACTGGACGTCTGTGCTCGTATTTTGCTGCTCTTGCTCATAAATACAACTTCATACAGTTTGTATTTGGTAAACTGATGAACTTTCAGCTGCGGTTTAGATCGTGAGCCAACCCTTGAGACCACCCTGAGGTGGTGGAATTACTTTTCTGTGAAACTGAATTCTATAATGAAACAGTATATATACTCTGTTCACATAAAATAAATGACACTTCTGCATTTTGCAGAACCGCGTGTGTGTGTGTGTTTGTCCTGCTGCAGATTAATATAAAGTTAATACTGCGAGAAAGCTCTAAACTGCTTCTCAAAACCTTTCCTCCAGCATTGTGGGTGGTTGATGGGTTTCTTCAGATGTTACCCAAAACTTTTCAGTTGAACCCCAGTAAACTCGTTGTCTTTGAAAAACAGGATCTGGGAAATCTGAATTATTACTGGGAGTCCTGAACAGGGTAATACTCATTTTACATTTTATTAATAGTTTTTATTTCATTTTTCATTGTGTTTGATTATTTTAGTTTAGTTTTAGTTAGTTTGACAAATGCATCTGTAGTTCCAGTTTTATCTTTAGCTTTGGAAATTGGTTGGCTTTAGTTTCCTTTTAGTTGACTTACAGATACTGATAATAAAAATAAAATCTAGGATGAAAGAATCCTATCAATGTTACCCTACAGGACATAAATCCTTTATTTTTTACTATATCTATATAGTTCTATATAATAGTTGTAAAATAGGAGTTTGTATGTGGATTGTTGGGATTTGTTGAAAGTGACAAAGCTGGTTTGGCCATTTTGTATTGTGGATAATGGAGTTGTTTGTTTCTTTGTTTGTTTGTTTGTTTGTGTTGGTGTGGTGTAGCAGTGAGAGCCGGCATCAGGGGAGGGACTCTGGGACGCCGGAGATCACTGTTCAGCCTCCTGGAGGTGTAGTGGGACTAACTAAAGGAGGTTCCACCTGAAGACCCAGAGACATGTCAGTCATCACTGCTCACAGAGTAGCTGATGGTGCTACTGGTTTTTACTGAGTGCTGGTTTGTTATTGGGAGCACATATTTCTGCACACACAACATAACAGTAGCAGAGTCGAGGAGTTCAAGGGGTCCAAGGGGTCACCATGGACCACCTGCACCCTGGACAGAACAACTTAGCAATGCTAAGGTCTAAGATGCTAAGAGTGCTGATCCTTTCTACAGAGCACAAGTTTATTGTGTTTATATTAACTTTGCTTTAAGAGGTAGCACGCTTAGGGACCAGTCTAGAAAAATAACTGAAGTCCAATCTGACTACGAGCTGAGGGGGGGTCAGTGTGGGTGTAACAATCACGCATGAACAGAAACACACTAAAGCACCTGTAACACTCTTCAGTGAAATAATTTCCTAGTAATTTTAATGAAAACGCGTTGCTGCAGACAGGTTTTATCCTGATTTCTCAGACAAGACGACAAATGACGCTCACAAACGGAGGAAGGCAAAGGATGCAAAGATAATCTGAGACGGAGGAGATGGCAGCTTGGTGTCGGTGACAGATGGAACGAAGAGGCTGACTTCTTTATTTTAAGGACAGTATCTTCTATCTCTTCCTGCCAGCCTGTCGGTTCCCTCTTTTTATCGGCGCTTCTGTGTTCGACAATCCTTCCTATCTGACTGCTGCTAAAGAGGGAGACGCATGCTTACGGCACAAAATGGAGATAACAGAGGAGAAAACAGAGGTGGATAAAGGAATAAAACATTCTGGTAATTTTTTGATAGATATATACCGTTTCAGATTTGTAGTTTTTATTTATTATGTAATAGTTTCAGAACATCAGCCATTCAGAAGTGGTGAAAACGTTGGTGGAAAATGCAGTATAACAGGATGATGGTGCCAACGCTGACAGTACTTGTAAACCGATGCTTAAAAAAGCTGTAGCCGCCTTTTAGCTCATCCTAATGTTGCCTGTAATCTAATGCTGGAAGAAGTCAATGTTACTTGTAAACTGAGGCCTGAGCAGGCTAATGTTAGCTGTCAACAAGCAATTTTGGGCTCTAATGGTGCAGCTGGAGGTGATCCCTGATCCCTGTAAACATGCTGTAGCTGCGTTTCCTGAGCAGTGACAAATTACTCGACGTATCCAGTGGCCTTGCTGATGATTTACCCTCAGATGTAGCTGATACTGCGGATGATTTCTTTTGATTGGTTGGATGTTGTTGTCATTTTATGAAGCAGCATTATCCTTTTTGACCTTGCACACTTCCAAGTAATTATGCTCGAGTGTAGCGCTGCACTGTTTTCCCCGCCATGAATGGGAAAAAGAAGTTGGACGTAAGATTCCAGGAAAGGCTTGTTGACATCTGTGGTTTTCCACTTAGAGCGAAGTTCTGCCAAAAGACAGGAACACCTCAAACCCACATCCACCATCCACAGCTACTTCAGCCTTGGGTTTAAAAAAAAGAAACAAAAAAAAATGTTGTAAACGTGCCAAAAATGCTTGCAGCCACGGGGTTTGGAGAGGATAATTTTACTTGTTTGGCTCGACATAGGTGTGTGGTGCAGACACCTGGACATAAAACCTTGTCTACTTATCAAGCTGCTCTTTCTCCACCTCTCTTACCTGCAGGCCTCCACTGCTTCCCCTTCAGGAATGACAGCATGATGTCTGGCAGCGCTGAGACACACACATGCAGGTGCACACACACATTCCTGGTGCCAGCTTTGACTCATTAACCTCCTGTAGGAGACGACGTCTCTGTCGAGCTAAAATTATTCTGCGTTTAAAGAGAGCGAGGGAGATGAGGTGCGGAGCTGTAGCATTAACTCACTTATCGTTACAGATCTCAGGCAGGATGATGGGGGCGGGCTCATGTTGTTGGTAAACCGATAGTCGCTGCTTAATCAGAGCAGGGATTGTAAAGTGGAAGTGTTGGGACAGCTGTGCTATTTATTTACCCTGCTGCTGCGACTGCTGGGGATGAGTGCGGTTTTATATTGAGCGGGGCTTCGTTTGTTTCCTCTGGAGCGCTGTTTCTCTGCCAAGAACACGACAAATGACACTTTGGGAGGAAAAGAGAGTAAATACACTCTGGGTCTCTGGCTTTGCAAGGTCCAATCAGACTGGTTCCAGCTAGCGTTTCACTACCACTAAGCCAAATTCCTGAAAAATGACTTAATTATGGGGTAGATTTCCAAATGGTGATTTGAGGGAAAAAAGAAGCCAGAGTGCGTGGGAGCCTCACATGGCTGTGCTTGTTTTTCTCAACAGGTGAAATCCTGAGGACACAGGTTGTTAAGAGAGGTAAAGCTAAAGAAACACTTAAAAAGAGGGCTGACAGGAAGCAGGGATACCTTCACAGGTTTTCACAGCAAGAACTCAGACAGTAATTGCAGACAAATGTGTCCAAAATAAGGTGAGTTGTCTAGATACAACATCCTGTGCTTTTAGCTGGGTTTTTATCCCAGCGACGGAGAACAAATGGCAGGAACTGAAGTGCCAGGATGTGCTGAGGGGCTCCTTATACCTGCTTTCAAGTCCACATGCCCAAACATGTTGTCCCTTCGTTAACCCCTGGGTTTGTTTCTTCCACTGCTGATGCAGACAAGACACGCTCTTTCACTCTACAACCACAAGCTGTCAATTTATCAAGTTTTATATGAAGTTGGGCCATAAATCAGTCCTCTTAAAAGAGACGATGGAGAGAAGAGGGAGGCGTTCCAGGAAGTGCAGGAGGCCTTTGAAAGTTTTGCTTTGTCACCAACAGGTGTTTCAATTCACAGTTTCTGTTTAAATGGGAAGATTTTTCTGATTCATTGCATTAAAAGGGAGCTTGTGTTTTGTTGGTAACTCATTTCATACCTTTATATGTATACATATATGCATTTGCAGTACTGTCACAGCAGTAAATGGCTGATTAAGACACAGTCACTATACTTTTAAATGAATGCTATTTTCCAGCTGACATCTGGTCATTTGTCAAGTACAGTCAATGAGCCTACACTTTTGGAGAAGTAAAAAATGGGAAGTATTTGGGCCATAAAATAAGATTATTCCCATCTCTACAGGACAAAGTAACAAAAACAGGTCAATTTTATTGCACCATAGCTGGTTATGCACATTTAACCTGCATAGGAAGGAGTCTCAAATATTACACAAGATATAAACATGAAATTAAAGTGAACAACTGCAGAACCTTAACTGTTTACTTTTGTTCAGTGTCACTTATTTGCGGGTCTAACTGTTTAATGTTTCCTCTTTTTGGTTTGGTTGCATGAGCAACACACCATATAAACTAAAAACTAATTGCATACACTCAAAGCAAGCTGTGTTTTCAGGGGAACTCTTTTTATATTTTACAGCTGTTGTTCTTGGCACTGTCTCCTATTTTTGATTTACTATCTAATGGTAATAGATTGTGGTTTTGGTAACTACCGCAGTGGTCCGCTCAGAAGTGTGTCTCTTCTGGACCGTTCACCAGTGAGACTAAAATAAGTCTCGGTTTGCTGTGCTTGTTTGAACAGAAGCTGCGGCTTCTTCATTTTGTGGTTTTCAGCAGAGCTCCTGTGTTTTTTTCCCTCTCTAAATATAATCCTGAACGCCACTACCTCATCTCACTCTCTGTGTGCCATTGTAATAACTGACCAACTCAAACACAAGCATTTTTACATTTTTACTTACTGGAGGGAAAAATGACATTGGAAACTTGTACGGGACATTAGTAATTGGCTGATTTTATTTTCTCAAAGCCAGACGCCACAGAGCAAGTGGTGCAATTCATCATCAAACTCCAGCGCTGCCAGCTTCTCCTCAGCTCGTACAAATGCAGGAATTGTTCAGCGTGTCAGCAGCGTGTCACTAGCGCTGTTGCTAAAGTCGTTAGCGTTGAGCAAACCTGCAGAAACGGCCAGAAACAACAGTTATTGTTTCATTCCAGTGAAGTTACTGAGTATCTGAACTCTCACTAAACCACGTATTACTGATAAAAACCTGGAACTAAACTGCGTGCTCTAAATTAGATGCTTTCAGTGTTTTCTCCAGGACTCGGTACAGGTACGGTGCAGAACAGCTGCAGTTTTTAGGTTTCACCACACAACAGACACCAACTTTTTTTTTTGCGACTCCAAAGTTTCAGCTCAGCTGAACCGAACCTAAATGTAAAGTGATGGTGGACAACTGTCACAGAATGAGTACCAGGGCCGAATAAATGGGACCAAAGTAGTACTTTGAAAAAAAAGAGTTTATTTAAGATGCCTTGCAACAAAACTCTACATAACTCAATAATCATGATTTAAATACATAAAATTAAAAATGGGTTGAGTATCATTCGCTGTTTTTGGTGCTAGGTTAGTCATGCCTTTAACTCGATTTTTTAATTATTATCAGCATTGATATTATCAGCAATAACTGCTAATTAGCCTGTTAATTTAGTATTTAGGCAGCTCATGCAAATAGCAGTTTTTCAGTTGAAGCTTTTTCTAGAGAAAAGTGCTGTTTTATATTCTGTTAATACTGTTTGAAGCATAAGATTTCATCTGTCATCAATGTGCTTTAACATTTAAGCTGAACTTACGTTTCCTTGTAAGAAAGTTGCTAAGCACCTGGGTGTCTATTTTTTTTACTTATTTCTTTCTCCTGATTTATTATTTGAAAGAGACGTTTTTGCAGGACAGTTCAGTTTCTAGATATGTAGTAAAGTAGTAGTAGTCGTTACCACTGCGTACCATTACGCAACCTTGTTACTGAACTGGACTAATAAAAGAAAAGAAAATCAAAACGGGCTCCCCCCATGCTTGGGGCCCTGGTACACTCCCATTTACCCACTACGATGCCAGTGACTGGGGGGAATTTTGACAACCAGGAATCTCTAATGACGAGTCGCCCTTTTGCAGCTCTTTTGGTGCTTGTTTTAATTACTGTGTGTGCAGCTTCATTTTATGTATTTATTGATTTATTTTTCAGCTGGTGGAGTCTGTAGATCGGTGTATTCTAGAAACGAAAGTAAATGGCTCTCATGTCGCTGTAGCATGCAGCCACTTACTCAGAGTGGAGTGCACCATATCCCGCCAACATCTACCGTTACTGCGAGGGGCCGTGTCGTCCATTGTAATGGAGGGACTGGAAGCGCGGGTACACCTGCCATCAGACCTGTGCCTGAGTGAGCGCAGAAGCAACGCCTTATCTGTTCTCATTCCACTAACATGCCGACAGAGAAACCACAAGCTTGCGAGTCTGATGCAGCAGATTGAACTTGGCGGATGTGTGTTAAACGACCGGGGCCCCCGGAGTACTTAATAATGCCTCACGGTTGCCTCTCACTTACTCACTTTCTGTGGTGGTGCAGGGCAGGAAAAGTCTGAATGTAAAAGAAGATTAAAAAAAAACAACTTCTGTCCAAACAACATCCTGCTGCTGTCTCCACCACGCAGCCTGAGCGTCTGTCATCAGACATCCACATTGTTTTTGAACAATTGGTACTAATTTGCCATCTGGTTGAGGGATCCTTTGTTGCGCGGGAAGGGAAGCATTATCTAGTTATCAATGGTGAGTCCACTCTGGGAGCCACGAGTGGACAGAGACAAACAGGGAGACAATGCTCTTTATCTTGGCTGTGCTCTGGTTAACTTCACTGACCTGACTATTTATGTGACTATCTTGGAAAGTAGGGTAAGTACATTTTACTTTCTGAGTCGGCTGACGTAATGGATTTGTTACTTTTGAAACATGTGACGGTCAAAGCATAAGATACGCTCCAAACCATGCATGTATGGTACCCATGAAGAAATACTGCAAAAGAAATGAATAAAAAATAAAAACAAATAATGAGAGACTCCATGCAAATGCAAAGTTCTCGTTGACAGTAGTAACGTTTGCCGTCAGCATGACTGTGGGTGGTGCAGGATTATGTCTTCCAGTTTGCATCAACCCAAAAAAAATGACCTCTCAGGAACACGGAGTCTCATCAGCGGGCAAACCAGGGAAAATATTCTGTTTCTGCACACTCTGGGGCTCACCAAGTTATCTGAGATTCACTGAACAACAGGTTACATGTTTTTGCTCTTGCATAATACCCACGAGGTTATGGGGACAACAAAAGAAGCCACATCTACCCCCACAACTCCCACCTATCTTAACAGTGGTACCACCACAACTGAAAGACTAACAAAGCCTCGATGCCTCTTCTTTTTTCCAGTTTGTTTTCCTCCCTTTCCCTGCCTCCACTGAGCCCCCAACCCCTCTCTCTTTTTTGTTGTGTGCTTCTCCCACCACCACCTGCACCATCATCTTCACCCCAATCCTTTTTGCAGTCAGGCAAAAGAGAAGATGAGAAGTGGAGCTGTGTCCACAAATCAATAGGCCTTACTCACCTTTGAGTCAGAGGCAACATCATCACTGTTTGCGGCTGTACAATATGTGCAAGGGGAGAGGTGGAGCGAGAGGGGGGAGGGGGGAGGCCCAAGGGTGGTTGCTTGGCTGTCTAATGCATTATTGAGGAGTGCATCTCAGCCATCAGTTGTAGGTAGAAGGCTGAAATAGTCTTATTAGCTGCTGCAGAGCACAGCTGACCGCAGCTGAAATCCAACATCTGTGAGGTCGACGCTGGTTCTGCTCTCTGGGGGGGCTCCTGAGGGGCCAGTGGGACTCTGGAAAACTTGACTTGCATTGAAATATGGCAACTCAGTTCTTTCATCAAGTCATAATTATTATTAAAACATCATGAAGTCATGCTTCTTGGTTTTACCAAAGGTAGGAGATGCACAGGTGTCTTGAAGGACAGCAGACTTATCTTTTCTAAAGTTCAAACTTCAGTCTATATTTCTACGTTGTGACCGTAGATTTATTTCATAGATGTAGATTTATCTCAGTATTTGCTTAATTTATAATGTGTTGGAGGTTGTTTTGACTCCATGGCCCATTTCATTTAATTTTTAACAAACATCTCACCATGAGGGTGTGCGCTCGAAAAAATAATCTCTTTAGGCCCTGTCAGTATGGAGATCCAACAGCATACTTAATATGTTACATACAATATTCGCAAACCAAAATCCAAGAAAGCAAGTTTAAATTGCACAGTTAATCCGCACCCAAGTGGCTTTGTAAATGGTATGAAAAACTAATGAGCGCTGACATGTCATTTAAAATGTATGGGCCCAGTAGGAGCACTTGATAAAAACAGACACTGTGCTAAATGTCTGACATGTTACTTATTCATGTAATGCTTTTAAATTGACTTGAATTTCATCATGCTCAGATGAGTGAAAACATTGCAGTGCTACTGTTAAAAAAAAGAAAAGAAATGAAAGCTTATACATTCAAGTCAGACATACTGCTGTGTTCTTCCCTCCTCTGTTGTTCTTCTTACAAATAGTGAACAAACCAGATTTAAGCTTGACAAATACAGCCTTCTCCTGCCATTGTTAATATTAATGGCTTCCAGATAAGAGGCAAACACCCCGTGTGCCAAACTCAAGGCCCGTGGACCAAATTCAGCCCCACCACTTCATTTTATTTGGCCCGCGAGAGAATGAAAAGACACATGGTTGATTCAGTACTTGGGTTAAAAAGTGTAATAACTGAGGTGGAGAGCGACATGACTTAGCAGATGTTTGCAAGAGATTTTACTACAAAAAGTTGCTTGTACTGTCAAAACTCGTGATTTTGTGAGATTAACTTTTTTGTAACAAACATTTGTGATCTTTGGAGAAGCATGTTGAAATAATACAAAATTTACAATTTCACAACAGCTGTAATTTAATTTCCTGATTCTGTGATAAAAAAATTTCTTTATGAAAAAATTATGTGATATTGTGAAATTTGTCATTTTTTACATTTTTAAAAAATTTTGCAATAATAAAAGAAAAAAAATGTGATTTTTAATACAAAATGCTCAGTTCTATGATAAAAGTCATGCATTTTGTGGTATGTGCAAAATTAGCAAGTTTACAATAAAATTAGTTTATTGATGAAAAAAAAAAAATTAAAAACTTTGTGACTACACAATTGGAATTTCAGCCTCAATAAGTTTAATTTATATGACAATAGTGAAAGAATTATGTGACTGTTATCAATTACCAATTATTATCAATTATTCACTGTGTTGTTTCATGTTTGTTTTTACGACTCTAGCGGGAAATCTGACAATGGTAACCATGGTGATGATGTGGCTTAGTCTGAAATAGGGTTTAATACCTCTGATTTAGACAACAGTAGTATTACCTTTAAAAGAGTTCTCCTAACTCCTTATTTTTCTACTCCCTTTCATACATCTACCTGCTGACAATCCTTGATTTATAATGAACAAAACTGAATCTATTGACATGGAATTACACAGTTTTTTTTCGTAAAAGCTGTCATGAGCTTGATAAAATGTGGAACTTACTCGCACACACGTTGGACTGTTGTCTGCGCCAGGTGTGTGGAGTATATAGTAATCTGAACGATGCAAATGTACATGCTTCGCCTGCCCATTTAAAGCCTCAGGGGAACCTCAAAGGTGTCAGGCTGCCACGTTCTACAGTGCATGATGGGTTTTAGTTTTTAATTAGGCAGAGCAAAAGAAGAACTTAAACTGGGGCAAAGGAAAAACCAGGACAAACCCTATTATGTTTGAAGTACCTGATGTTGTGAGACAGTAATATAATTGCACCAGCCAGCTGGCCTCAGGATGAACTGTACAAATGCCACTATCGTACAATGACCCAACTAGGTTTGGAAAAACACAATGCACGTTATTTTAGCTGTGTACAGATGATAGATCTTGAGAGATTACTGTGACTAAATGTAGTGTAATAATAAGGCTCATGAGCCACTCATGCATTATCATTGCTGATTCTTAATGATACTTTTGTTATTGATAAGGAGGTCATTGTAAGAATATAACACATAAAATAAAGCAACCTTCATTGGTTAGGAAAAATGTCTCATCTGGTTAAAAGTTCAATCTGGAAGCACCGTAACCTCTGTACTCTTTTGACCTTTTTTTAAGAAATTAAATTGCTGATCTATATTTGATTACTGTGGTGTCATTAACTTACATCACTACTGGTATATGTTGGTCTTTGCTCAACTCGGTACTTTGTTCATATCCACCAACGCCATTATTAGAACTCCTAACTATCACCAATTCACATGCTATATTTGAAATGTCAGCATGTTCTCTTTGGCTCCATGGGAAAGTTATTATCATAAGTGGTATAAAATCTGACTTTTAACAGACAACTTAATCATAATTTGCAGACATTAATAATTTTTTAAGGTGTAAAAACTAGGAAGTTAGAACCGTAATAGAGGTGGCTCCCCCCGTGTCCTCTCAGCGTTGTGGCTCCATTACAGTGACAGGTCCGGTAGGATCCACTGACTTAGCAACTACCGCTGCATACCAGTTGGTTGCAGCAGTTCAAACGTTCACTGTTTGCCAACCCCAAATAAATAAAAGAGGAAGACAGTAAAGAAGAAGGAAAAGAAGAAAAACAAAATCAACATAGAAGGCGCCGAGCTGGATGTTGTGTTTGTTTGCTGATTAAAGGCTCTGCCATGGTGGTAATGAATGAGAAGAGACAACTTTTACTCAAAGTGGACATCAGGGCAGCTGAACAATATCAGCATATCCAAACGGCAAGAAGTCAATACCACCCCCCATCCAGCAGCTCTTAGGGCTGCACTGAATTAGCTAACCAAAGGGAGGGATGCGCTTTGAGTCCATATACATTTTTAAAAATTGCAGGTATTGAGACAGGCACCATGTTTGATGCACATAATACTACTCCAGACCTCCACTTATGGAGATCTGCCTACAAGGCAAGAGATAAGGACATGGACAGGTCACCAGTACACTGAAATGCTAACATGAGACGTGCAACCCTCCATGCTCACCTACAGCCAGTTTAGAATTGGTAATTAGTCTGATCACTAATTAATGTTCATGATTATAAGAAGACACTGGAATATCTGGGAAAAATTCCACATTGATTGTAGGACAAAATGCTAGTGGGTGGGGTTACAATGCTAACAAACTTAGCTGTGTTCTGTATCAGTAGAGATTTGCACAAAACTTTAGAATCATACAACGTTTTGGTTTAAAATAAGTCACTCAACAATTACAACTTGGTTGAAGGCAACTTGAGGTACTCTAAATACTATTTTGGCATCGCAACCCAAGCATGGAAAAACCATTTAGTTTTAGAAGTGTTTTTGTTGAGTTTCGTAGCCTTATGAGGACTGTGCTTCACAAGTTTGGAGCAACAGATTTAAATTGTAGTTCAAAGAGAATATTACAGGCTGTGACAAGACTCGGTTGTTCTGTACCAGCCCATGTTGACGAGTTAGACCACATTGTTGCTCGTATTAGTTTGTCCATCCATCATCAGCCTCACAGACTTGCCACATTCAATTATTCAAAATGTGAACTTAAGTGATATGCATCTGGAGCAACTGCCGTCTCACCACTACACTGTGTTGTAGTGCATGAATTGATTCACTGGCCCGTAACACAATCTCTTATTCATGTGTTCAGACACTGGATGATGCATCTAGCACTCCCTCTCATACACACACACACACACACACACACACACACACACACACACACACACACACACACACACACACACACACACA
>JBAMYA010000013.1:2520313-2540370 GCA_037176975.1 Arrhamphus sclerolepis
GCTCTGGGTTTCTCAAGCGCCTAGAGATGACTTGTCGTAAATAGGCGCTATATAAATAAATTGAATTGAATTGAAAAATTCAGTTCAGTTCAGTTTGCAATTATTTGTGTTTCCATGGTAAGTTCTAAAGCGTACCTATATAGGTGTACTGAACCGCACTGTTTCGGAGCACCCTTGCGCTGGGGTACCAGTGTGTGGTATGGTTTAGAGACACACCCATTGTTGTTCACTGATTGGATGAGAGATGTCGTCACCGTGCAATAAAAGTCTACAATACAAACACAGAGGCGCCATTTTTAAATATCCAGCACACAGATTATCGATAAAATGTCAAAAAGGTACATTTTGCATTGGGTACACAAACCGTACCAAACCAAAACCAACAAAACCAAACCGTTACGTTCCGAACTGAACTGTACTGTGCTGCTTGATGGAAATGTGACTTATGTACTAATCCAGCTACCTGGTTATGGTGTTCCATGTATGTGTTGCCTGCCAGCATCTTCCACTCTGCTGTGATGTGCTGCACTGTTTCAGGGGCTTCTTTTCCCAGCCTGCATCTGGGGTCCCGTCTGCTGTGGTAGACCCTTATTGGGCCTTTATTGATCTAGTGCTTAGGACCTGTTCCTGTGCAGCCATGATCAGAGCCTCTGTGCTGTCTTTCATTCCAGCCTTTTCCATCCACTGGTGTGTCTGTTCGATGTCAGCCACTTCTTCAATTTGGTGATGGTGCAGGTCATGCAGGCGCTTGTCCTTCCATGACAGCAGCTCTGGTTCCTCCATGTTGGGTTCATCCATCCGACCATCCACCCACTTCCAGTTATCTGTCCTCTGTGAGAATAAAACAATTGCTATTTGTATTTTTTAATTTTGTGACTCTAATTATACTCTATATTATTTTGTTAAACAATGATGTGGTGTAATATATTGTTGCTCTGAGGTGTAACATCTATCTGAGGTTTTATCTCCCTAATTTGAAGGTCTGGTAAAGACTGGACATTTATTTTACGTCCTCAACAATGTTTAAACTTTAGAACTGAAAGAGGGTGTAATTTCTTTTAAGAAGACTGCAAATCTAAGAATTGACTTACTGCGGCTCTTCATTTGCATGTTTTGGTCTTGTTGACTCTCATGTTGAAGGCTGAATGAGGACCCAGAGGGAAGATGGTGGTGGGGCTTTGGGGTGGCGATGGGGGTAGTTAGGGGTTTGGAGGGGCAGCGTATAGGCACTGACCCACAACAACTCCCATGTTTCAGCTTCAAATTCCTGAGTGTCAGGCCATTGGATAGCCTCTTCCACAGGCAAACAGCAGGGCCCACTTCTGTTTAGTCAGCCTCGTAAGGAAGCCTTCAGGCAATAAACCATATGAATTCAGATATACGTGCATGTGCACAAACACTTACTTACTGACATTCTGTAGTATTTATGGAAAGACCTGCCTCCAATTTGACACTGTTGGCTTCTACATACTGGCCAAGCAAGACTGAAAAAAATCTCATGTCTTTGGAGACATAAAATCAGCCTTCTGGAAACTACAGTGTGGCTGGACGTCGTCTGAGTGATAGTGGTGTCACCTGTGATGTACATTTGGCATCATTCATTAAATCTTGATAAATCTAGAAATAGATTTGCACTTAAATTACCTCCTTACTCAAAATCTAGTCTGAATTCATGAAGCCTAGATGAAAATCTGATTTTTCTGGAAAGAATATGCGTGCCTTAGTAAATTGTAATTGATTGCAGGTGAGGCACATGCTCACAAAGCCCATTGATTAGCATAAACCCCTCCCAGGAACCAGGAGGTGTGAAAGAGCAGACTAATGTCAGGTTCACACTGTACGATTTTTACAGTCACTGCACAATGTGAACTCATTAGCTAATGAATTTCCAGCATGTTCCATATGTGATTGAACATATGTTGAATCGTGGCTACAACAGAAATAAATCTTAGCGTATTTCAGGACGTAAATGTGGTGTCACTCCATCATTAGCAAGTTGCTGCTAACTTGCTATTGCACCGATGACTGAAAAGTTATCGTTGTAGAGTTCATGTGTGCTTCAAAAAGAAACTAAATGAAATCAAGTAAAACAAGTGTCTTGTATTTTTCTTCCTGCTTCTCCGTTGTGTCTGCTGCTGTTGTTGCTAGGCTACTGTGCTGAGTAGACGCTGATGTTTACGTTATTTCATGGTGCGTTCCTATTGGTTGGCTAGCTGACAGAGATGGTAGAGGCAGCGACAGGCCGTCACACTCTGAGACGATCACTGCTGACGTCTGTCTCAGGCGTCTTTGGTCTCCAGATGGTTTTGTCTTTCATCTTTGCTCCTGTCTCATTCTCAGAACTACCACCACCATTTCTGAGCTACGATGGAACGTTTTTAACCCAACGATTACCCATCTTTCGTCTGAGACAGCTCTGTGTGAGTCCAGCATAAAGGGTAATTCAAGAGAACTCAAAACTGTTGGCTAAATTTATAATCTAACGAATCCACAATCAGGAGGCAGTGGTGGCAGGTGCTCTGCTTTTGAATGCTCCTGATGAGACCTGAGATTGGAGAAAAACAAATTAAAAAGGCTGTTCCCTGTGCAACCAGAACACAATGCAGATGTTGAATGCCATGTCCTCAGCCCAAAGAAGCATTCAAGATGTGAAGTAAAAATGGTATGATATGATTCTGGATGAAAAAAGAAAAAGAAAAACGTAAACCCATTTCTCCACATCAGCAAAACTCTCTGCTTCAGACAGTGACAGTGTTTCTATTATCTGAGAAGCTTCTATCAGCATCCACCATGACTTCATAACACCTTTGGCGTTACAGACTACAACCTGACTCCTGAGGCAGTCAGCAGTGAAACTGTTTATTTGACAAATATGATTAATGTATATAAGGCAGAGATATGCAAGGCAGAGCCAGGTTATAACTGAGGATCCAAAGATTCTTGGTTCACAACATCTCACAAGCATTTCTGACATTATCAAGCTGCAGTTGAACGCAGCCAAAGCAATACCAAAGCAGACGAGGAGCAATGTGCCACGGAGCGGGGGGCATACGCCAATGTCATGGTGTCAAATGCTGAAAAAAAAGGACATGCGATTGGGGATGAGGGCTCTGGCTGCGCCTCTTGTTGTCTGGTTAATGCTTAAAGGTCAGAGAGAGAGAGATAAAGAGGCATGACTAAGAGTAAGGACAGGCCTGGTGTTACAAAGGTCAAGGGTCAGGCCTCCACTGAAATACCCCGATTTATGGCTGCTCGGACCGCTGGGTCAGGAACTCTGCATTGTTAGGGGATGTGATCATTTCCATAACATTCTGTCTCTGTGCATGTGTGTGTGTTTCTGTGTGTGAATGTGTGTAAGTATGCCTCTATGGCCATGTGAGGAGGGGGGAAGAAGCTCTCTCCAAGCAACTATAAAGTTTGTGTAATCCTTAGGAGATCTAAATGGCTGCGAGAGAAAGAGGCTTGAGACAGAGATGTGGTGTCTGGAAATAGCAGCAAGGAGGCTCGCTCTGCTGTTTGCCTTCCCAAGTTTGATTTGACATCCTAATTGCCACATGGAGGAACAAAATACTCTGAGGTTCCCCTAATTGAAGCTGATGTTGAACCAAACCAAGCTATGTTTAGCGGCATGGGCTATCTGTGGAGGGCCTACACTTACTGTCACTCACTCTTCCTTTCTCTGCCTTTGTTTTTCTTTTTCTTTCCTTCTTCCCGTGTATCTACGCGAAGAAGGAAATGTAGAGACAGAAACGGAGAGCGAAGATTGACTGGAGGGCGCCGGCAACAGAGGAAAGTAGGTAGAAAGAGAGTTAAAGATAGAGGGAGCGAAAGGACGAGCAGCAGAGACAAATTGGAAGATCACTGCTTTCTATTCACCCCTCCAGTGAAACTCCCCTGCCAGGCTAGGCACACACACACACACACACACACACATACACACAATTTTTCTCCCCTCTTTCTAGCCCCCCCAAATACCCCTCCCTTGCTTTCTGTCTCTATACATCCTCAAGCAGCGACAGGCAGGTAGCTGACAGGCAAACTGAAGCCTGGCAGACTGGAATAATTACATGTGGCTGTCTGTGTGGAACATGACAGCTCTACTTTCAATTAAGCCAGCAGAATGCATTTTCATCATCCGCCGAGAGCTCCTGGCCTCGCCCGCTCATCAGCCTGCCAGTCTTCAGTCCACCAGCAGGGCACGTAGATGCAGAAGGGGGTGCTGCTGTGTATCGACAGCATTGGCGACACAACCTCCCTCAAATTATGATTATTGATGAGCGGTAAACCTGAGCAGCGAGGAGCCTTTTTGCAACAGTCAAGCGAGGGAAAGGGGATCAAAGTGAATGGAAGCTACACGTGGCGTAGCAAACCAAAATACTGATAATTAACCTATGAGCCCTGGCTAACGCTGCACCCCCAGTCCCACTGCTGCCTCCCACACCGCCCCGCCAGAACGGAGCTATCAAAGGGTGACATTCCTGTGATGCTGATGAGCGGTAATAACACAACCAAAACGTTGGGACAGTGGGTGGTACTCAGGAATAGTGAGCTTATTCGCACTTTTTTTGCACAATTTAAAAGCAGAATCATTATACTGTGACAAATTGAAGGAGACTGAGATGAGCAGGATCAAGAGTTCAGAGGCAGCTGGAATCATCCTTCCCAGGTACAAAATAAAGTGCGAAGACAAACATCCTCCCTGCAGTATCTTACATTAGGATTCTTGTCCCCTCTTAAAACATGCAAGGGGTTAATTATGAAATTGACCTCCACATTCCAGCTCACTGCTGTGCATGGATACAGTGTATGGATCCTGGGGGAAAGAACATTGCTTCGATTAAGCAAATCTTAATTTACATCAAGAGTGATTATTAACCCCCCCTTCCAAAAACAAAACAAAACAAAACAAAGCATTCCAAAATTAAAATATACAGGCCAGATTTGCTGTGGTTTAACAACTTGATGCAGTTGATAAGTGCCAGAGAATCATTCTGGAGCCCAAGGGAAGCAGGCAGAGTCGGTGAAGACCCAAGACAAGGACAGGAATGAAAGAAGAAAAACTCAGAGTGAGGCAGTGTGTCATGCGTCAGCCTGGGATAAGGATGTATGAGTCTGCTGTGCCACTTGGGACCAGCACTGAGGTATAGATTGAGCAGCAAGGTCAAGGAGGTGTGAATTAATGATACAGATAATCAGTGGGTTTACTGAGGAGGCCCTTCACAGGCTTCCTCCCCTGCTGAGTAACCTCAGCAGCCCCTGGTGTACTGCAGACTCCCATGGCAGCATGGGTAAACGTGTGTGTAATAATCCTCTGCTTTTCACTCACACATGCTTGAATGCACCTATACACAGATACAAGGACGGCTGCTAAAAGGCTAAAATCAGAATGTAAGTATGTGCATGTAGCTCTGGTATATATTCATGCAGAATGGAAGTATCTTGAGAGGAGCGTTGACAAAAACGCCTGAGGTAAAATGAATTGAAATCAATGAGATGTATTGGGAGGATAGATATGTAAAGAACTGCTGCTGACAGCTGCTATTGCTCTGTTGGTGGCTGGTACCAAATGACAGGTCTGCAGAGAGAGGTGCATTTGATAATACATCATCTACAATCCAGCACATCCTCATTCTCTCCAGGCTATTTATATTCCTTTTCTGCATTGTTGCCTCCGCTTACCTTGAGTCAAAGCATCTTGGGGTGTTTTACAAGGCTGCATATGAAACACACTTTCTTTCTTTTCTGTGGCTTATATGAGCTGTTGTCTTCAGAAACAGAAAATCATCAACTTTTGACACAAACACAGACATGCATATCCACAAATCTTTCTTTATCTTTCTTTGACACACTCCTCTTCCATATGGAGCAGATAAATAATCAGGCAGTAAGTGAGTGGAGGGGCATCTGCAGCTTGGTGGTGCTAACATGTTGCATTGGGCTCCTTGAGCAGAGAGGACAATGACGAGGTCCACAGTGCCCCTATTAAAGCAGCAGCCTCCAGGCTAGTGGATTAGTCTGAATAGGCTCTGCTCCCCAGGTACAGGATTTGGCTTACATTAGCCAGCTTTGCCCTTGGCTGCCACTGCTAACTCCTGTTCAGGTCACTTAGCTCTGGCTCGCTACGCAGGGTGCCTCTTTTTGTAGAATAATTAGAAAGAGGAGCTTAAGTGTCACTACTTTGTATCACAAATATGCTTGCTGTTGTTTCAGGGAGCATTGGATGTACAACTGTTATGGCAGAAGCTTCCAGAGAGCTGCAATGAGAAAAGAAAAATGTCTCACTTTTGAACAGTCTTGTGTGCATGACAGTGAAGATGGCATGTAGCTCGGGGCAATGGGACCACTTTAAATTTTAAACACAATTTCAGCTTTGCCTCATTTCAATGCACTACGGCTGGAGGTGGAATCGGAATGCATGAGAAGATAATGTATAATAAATGTATTCCACATTGGGCGCTGGTGGATCGAAACATTGATTAGCTCTGGATCCGCTGCTGCTAAACATTCTTGTTTCATACATATTTTATTACAGCTCTGACAGTGGCAGGATTTGCCGTCAGGGGACTTTGACAGATGTCTGTTAGGTGAACCTCTGACCATCAGAAAGGAGGTTCTAGAAGCTGTTCTGCCGAAGATCTGGAGTACCCATCTGGATGGCTGCATGATGTCTAGGTGGGCCTTTAGATTATGCTTCCAATCCAGGATGTTCATGTTCAAGTGAGAAGTATTACAGCCCCAAATCAGAATAAGTTAGAACAGATGGAAATGGAAAAGTAAAAAAGTAACACAAAACTTCATGTGTATACCAAGCAGGGTGTACACATGCATTTCTTGTATAACTTATGATCTGCAAATGTATGTTGTCTCTTCTACTGTGTTTTTATTGTTGCATTTTATATTCTCCTCTCATAACTCTTTTGGGGACAGGTCAGGACTGCAGGGAGGGTCAGTCCTCAGCCATTGTGCTTTAATGTGTACAGAATCTGATTTTGTATGGACCGTATAAGAATAGATGATGTGTTGAAGGCACGTGGTGTGTATATATTTTAAATCTCAACGCAATTTTGTGTTAATGATGTCATTATAGAAATGTAAACCATTCTTGCCAAGGGCATGAAATAATTCCCAAACCATCACAGGCCTGAGCTTTTGCTTTCTTGCTAGTAACAGTCTTCATGGTCTTATGGCATGTTTGGTCCTACCATGACAATTCTGGTCCTAACACAGTAATGTTGGGTCCTGCCATGGTGATGTTGGGTCCTACAATGATGATATTGGGTCCTAACATGGTGATGCTAGGTCCTAACACAGTAATGCTGGGTCCTACAAGGATGATGTTAAGTCCTAACACGGTAATGTTGGGTCCTGCCAATGGTGATGTTGGGTCCTACAATGATAATGTTGGAGCCACTATGATGATGTTGGGTCCCATTATGATGGGCAGCACAGTAGTGCATTGACACTTCATGGCTAGAAGGTTCAGATCTTGGCTCAGCTGGTCTCTCTGTGTCTGCATAGGTTTACCCTGGGAACTCCAAATTTTTTCTACCCCAAAGACATGCCGTTTCGGCTAATTGGTCGCATAAAACTCTGTCTAGGCATAATTTTCATAAAATGTAGCATAAATTGATATGTGGGAGTAATAGTAGGAAGAATAAGAGTCATATTAGGAGTAATTTGATCCATTAAATAGGTAGATTTAGCTGATGTGTGTGTGTGGCAGTAAAGGAAAGCTATTTGTGTTGTAAAAGCGCCTTGAGTGGCTTCCATTCTTTCCACAAACATCTGGATCAGATTAGTCTGACCACAATACACGTCTCCACAATGCTATTGACCATCCAAGATGCCTATGAGCCCAGAGATGCTGGCACTGGCTTTGTTCTGCACTGGATCTATCAGAACATGTAGCTTCTTCTTCTGCTGCTTCTGTTTTTGGGTCTAAATTAAACTTTCTCTGTTTTATGTCAGTTAGCATTAGCAAGCTTAGTTCTATTTGCTAATTGCCAGGATCACCTTTTTGAGAATTTCTTATGACTTTCAAAGCCAGAAGTTTCCATACATTTGCTTAGTATTTGGTATCATTGTCTTTAAACGGTTGGACTTTGGTCAAATGTTTTGGGTTTCCTTCCAGAAGCTCCTCTCAATAGTTTGCTGGAATTTTCATCTATTACTCCTGACAGAACTGGTGGAACTGAGTCAGGTTTGTAGGTCATCTTGATCAGACACAACTTTTCAGCTGTGAACATAAAGATTCCACAGGATTGAGATCAGGACTTTGTGATGGCCACTTCAAAGCCACTTGAGCTTTGGTTAGGGTCATTGTCCATTTGTTAGACCCATTTGTCTTAAAATAATGCTTCAATATTTTTACATAATGGTCTTTCCTCATGATGTCATCTCATTTTTGAGGTTCAACAGTCCCTCTTGCAGCAAAACACCCACACGACATGATACTTCCACCCCAGTACTTCACAGTTCCCCTTTTTTCTTCCAAACTTAACAGTTGTCATTATGTCACATTAAGTCAATTTTATTTATATACAACATTTAAAACTAAAGCGCTTCACAAAAGAATGATAAAAAAAAATCTGAAGTGGAGAGTAGATGCATCTTTAAAAGAAGTTTAAAATGGGAGCAGACCTTATGTGCTGCAACTTTAAAAGCTTGATTACCCCTCATTTTTAGTTTTGTTCTTGGCACATCTAAAAGCAACTCAATGTCCTTAATGCTCTGGTAATGCAGCTCAGTTGGATATGGAGTTCTAGCCTCTTCATAGCTTTAAAAGCCAATAATAACATTTTTAAATCTATCCTAAACTTAACAGGAAGCCAGTGGGGAGAACTCAACACTGGTGTGATGTGCTCCCTCTTAGTCTTATTAGTTAAAAGTCAAGCAGGCATATTTTGCCCCAGCTGTAGGCGTTGGATGGATGTGTGGTCCAACTCCACAGACAAGGCGTTAGTCGAGGTGTGATGTTATGAAAGCATGTCTCACTCTCTCCAGGTTATGATGGGGAGGTAGGCTTTGACTTTATAGATTAGCCTCAGCTGAAAGAAACTTGACTGTACTATGGATGATATAATGCATATGAAGAGAAAGGGCCAAGAGACCTACATCCATGATCCCACAGGGACCAAACACAATCATGTCTAGTTTGCTTTCATTTAGAGTTGAAAAATGAAATGCCAACCAGGATTTAATATTTAAATTTAAGGGCATGCACAGCTGGAGATCACTAACATAGTAATGGAGGAATATATTACTTACAGATAGATCCCAGGGGTAACATATACAGTGACAAAGGGTTGGGCCTAGAACAGATCCATGAGGAACACCACACACAAATGCAGCTGACCCAGAAGAAAAATCCCCCAGGTGGACGGAAAATCTTCTGTCTGACAAAAAAGACTGAAACCTTTAATGTGATTCGTTTGATCCCCAAATTGTTCTCCAAACATTCACCTGAATCATCTGTGAAAACTAGGTACCTGAAAATGTACCTGAAAACAGCACAGTTTCAGTGCTGTGACAAGTTTAAAACCATACTGAGACCTTTCATTTCAGACTGTCATTCTTCCTGGCTGAGTGGTCTTTCAGTCCATGTGGATCCAGGACTGGTTTCTCTGTGGATGACTCTTTCTTACCAGCTTCAGCAGCATCTTCACCAGCCGTTTATCTTTTGTTCTGGAGTTGATATGAACATTTCACACCAAAGTATGTTCATCTCTGGAACACAGAACCGTCTCCTTCCTGAGATCTATGATGGATGGACATTCATGGTGTTTCTACTGGAGTAGAGTTGTTTGAACAGATGAACGTGGAATCTTCTGACATCTGGAAATTGTATCTAAGCATGAACCAGACTGGTGGAGGTCCACAGTTCTCTTCCTGATATCTTGGCTGATTTCCTTTGATTTTTCCCACAATATCACACAAGGAAGCAGAGTGTTTGAGGTGCGTCTTAAAACACATCCACAGGTGTGTTTCAAATATTATCAGTTAAGAAGCTTCCAAATCCATGACATCATCATGCGGGCTTTCCCAAACAGTTTAAAGGGAAAATAATCTTAGTGTAGTAAACTGCTGACTTTGGAGAAAGTAACGAAAAAGATTTCTCATTATTCTGGTATTTAGCAAATAGGAATTATTTTGGTAATCTTTTCTGAACTAAAACAGCAAGTTTGGTTTGATTTGATATCATACAGTGATGTAATCTGATGTTATATAAACTTCTGGTTTCAAGCATAGGAATTGGTCTGTTTGCTGCAAATTAAAAACTAGTGTGTGTATTGAAGTCAAAGCCCCTCCCCCCATAAAATCAGAATTTAACTAATTTACAATTTACATTTCAACTAATTTAAAGTTGTACTTTTCCCTGCACATTCATACATTTTCATCCATATTTTACTTTTAACTACATTGCTTTAATGTACTAAACTTGTATATCTAACTTTTCTGGAGATGAAAAACAAAAAAAGCTGTATAAAAATTATGAAAACACAACGTCAAGGCTTATATTGTATATCTGTTTGCTTGAATGTGACATACCATGCACTATTTTTCCGTACTAAGTGGGAATCGATCGAAAATGGCCAAAAAGTTCTTTTTTTTCATATGTACTTCTCTTAAAGATCTAAATCATACTAGATAATAAATATGTGCAGGACTTGACCATTACATCAGGATTACATGACAATGCTGAATTACTTGTTTCTCAGATAATTAGGATAAATCGTGTTAAATTTGATCAAGTAATTTCTAAGTACACATAGAAGCCCAAAAGTGTTCCACACAAGCTTAAAAAAAGGCTTATTCCATGAAGGTTTAGGTTCATTCAGTCTTGTTTGACCCACAGAAATGGAGTCAGGATTTGAGCCTTCCCAGATGAAGAGCTGATTGGTGAATTTCCCAGGGGAAGGAACTTTCCATGGTGGTCCTGACACTGAGGGCAACAGTGAGAAAACAACAAGGCCCACAAACACAAATAGCCTGAAATCACAGACTCCTGTGGGAGTGCATATGATCTTCTCGTGGACCCACTAGCAGTCTACCACAGCACGCTTTGCAAACAGTCTATTTATTTAATTATTCATTTTGAGTATGGCTGCATCACAAGTGTATAGTTTTCCTGATAGCTGTAACCTTTGTGGACTGATCTGACAGATCTAATGTTTTATTGCAGTGGGTTGCAGGATGTGTTGATGTGATTTCTGAAGGTGGATCCACAGCAGACTGCAGTTCTACAGTGGATCCACGCTGTCTGTCCAAAAAACAAAAAGCCACAACACAAACTCTAATATTTTATTTTTGATTTATATTATATTTTGGACCGCCTTTAGCTTTGATTATGGCATCCGTGTTGTGGAATTATTTCGATAATATTCTGTAATGTCACAACATTTATTTCTGTCCAGAGTTACATTATTTTTTTCTCCAAGATCTTGTAATGATGATGGGAACAAAATCTTCTCCACCTCTTGATAAAGAGTTTGTGCTGCTTCCTTCTGGCCATAGTGTACCGAGACGTAGGACCAACGAGTGCAAGGATTCACTGTTTGTTACAGGTCCCACCAACCCCACTGACTCTGGATCAGAGTAAATCTGGACTCATCAGACCACGGCTCTGGAATGGTCTGGCCCCAGAACTCAGATTAGCTCCCTCTATCTCCACTTTTAAACACACTTTCACGCATTTGCCTTTGCCTCTTAGCTTCTTAGCGCTTTTATGTATTATCATTGTTTTATGTGTTGTTCTTATCGTGTATTAATTGCTCTTTTTGCTGTTTGTTATTTACCAATCACTGTACAGCACTTTGGTCAGTTTTTACTGTTTTAAATGTGCTTTATAAATTAAAATTATTTACTTACTTACATGAGCTCCTCCAGTCCTCCAGAGTCCAGTCTTGATGCTTTCTAGTGAACTGGAGCGTTTCCAGATGATCCTCAGAGGTTTTCTGTTGTTTAGTTCGAGTCTCTTCAGTTCTTTCACACTGATGGTGTAGAAATGTTCTCATCATTAAACACAACATCATTCTAGATTTTCTTCTGACCACATGTCTTCCTGGAAGATGCCACTATCATTCCAGTTTCTCTACTATCATTCCAGTTTTAATAACATGTTGGGCAGTCCTTATAACCCAGTTTTAGTAGTTTCATGTTGTCATGATGTTTTCTTTGCTTGAAGCCAATAATCTGACCCTTCTGAAATAACATCTTTTTCACGACCACAGGAAGTGTCTTCTGACATGGTTTAAGAAACGATAATCTGCTCACTGCATCAGTTAAATAACTTGTTGAAGCTGAAGCATCATCATCCATGCAGGAATCATCCACTGAGAGGCTCTCAAGTTAAATCCAGCTAACTTTTTTTGGACGGCCGGTGAATGTATATTCTCATCAGCTATAATTTCAGCCTTCGCTGAAATTTTGTCAATCAGTCTTTGATTCACGAAGCTCCTTGATCATCACATTCATGATCTGCAGCTGTTGTTGTCTTGTGACATACATTTGTCTGTTTCATAGACACATGTAAGACATAAAGCTCACAGTACAGAAGATGTGTTGGGCTGGATGCCAAAAATGAGCCGAATGACTCAACTGTATTTCAACTCAGACACATATGTGTGACTTTGCAAACTTTGTAAACTGTACATTTGGCTCTGTCATCATAATGTGCTAAAATTTGCAGCATTTAATTTGCATTTAATTTGCAGCATTTCAGCTGAACATGTCTCAAATAAAAAAAAAAACAATTCTGTATGTCTAATGATCTTCTCAGCATTTTTAGTTCAAAGACGAGCTTTAGACACATGTAATCCCTCTTCAGGGTCTGCGCTTTTTGCAGCGTGAATGCAATTTGTCAGGTGAAGATGAAGAAAAAAATGAGGCCAGCATGAGGGCCCCCTGAGTGCGTATGTCTGAGAGAGAGTCAGGCAGAGAGAGAGCGCGCTTTCCCTCTCTTTATTTTGGGGAACTAGAGCGCCGTCTCAGCGCTTCGCTATTCCCTACTAATCAGGTGCTGCCAACCTGCCAGCCAAGGCGGGACGCAAGGCCTTTCAAAACACTCTGCTAATTAACAAGCCCCCGATGCATCCCCTCAGCTTTTACAGAGCTAGCACATCTGCCATAGAAACTCCGGAGAAGAAAAACTACATTATCGTCAGCCTCAGTAGACCCCTACACTTTGCACACAGCCTCAATAGATGTGTGTGCTGTTGTCTGTGTGTGTGTGTGTGTGTGTGTGTGTGTGTGTCAGTCACAAAGGTGCGTGCTAAGTTCCTCACACAAGCGCCCAATTTTTTTTCTTTTTTTCTTGAAAGTGTTGACGCCTTTACATTGGTGTGCCGCTTGTGTAGACATTGGCAATCCATCCTCCATCTATGCAGCAGCTGAAAAGCATGAATAGGGTTCCCACTGTCTTAATGACTGTTTACATGTACCCAGTGCAGATTAAAAGATGTTTCTGCTGTTGCCTGGGGGTCCGGCAACAGCACATCTTTGACAGCCTTTTCTCAAGATTCACTGAAAGACTGATTTTTTTTTTATTTTCTTCCCTTTATCAGTTTACCCTTTTATCAGACTCTTTTTATGTTCCACAAAGTATTTTTGTGCTTTCACACCTTTGTTCTTCGTCGCTTGATGAGTTTGTAAATGTAAAGTGTTTCCCCCCTGGCATATCCAAATGCATCACTTCAAACTATGAGACCATCCTCACCAGTTATTGGTTAGATGGGAAGAAAAAGCATAAATACATGTCGATTATACTTGAGTACAAATTGTTTTATGACATGACAAAGCGACACTCTTATAAATATTTAGGCATAATTTTAAGATTTATGCATTTCAATTGCATTTCCATCCATTTGAATGACAACGATTTAACACAACAATACTCATAAACTAATATGTGATGCATACATGTCAGTCAAATGTAAATGAAGAGTGAGATTTATGCAATAATACAAGAAACCCATCGTGTTTTAAATACACAAATACTTAAGAACAATTCAATATTTTGAATACATACACTAGTTCTTCAGTATTTACAGTTTGAAAATGATCTTGTTATAGTTAGAGGGGAATATTTTGATGCACTGAAGGTCCATATTAAGACAGAACACGAGGTTGAACCGAGTGGAAACATGACGTTGAGTTCATTTTAAACCAACGAAAGTGAGTGTCGCATGTAACAAACCTGTGTTTTACTGGAACAGCTGGTCAGAGATGGAGTGAGTGTACTTTGCTTTAACTCAAGACTGCATTGTTTTCATCCCTGATGAAAGTTTACACTCTCTACCAACCTGTAGTAGAACTTTTTTAAATTTAATTTGAGAATGTTTCTTTAACTGGCATGGCTGGAAATAAACCCTTTTCATAAATATAGAGCATAATAGCCACATGTCATTTACATAAGTCTTTGAAACCTCCCCAGAAATCTTAACAGAGCACTCACAGTCTTTGTTTACTTTGGAATGGTCTACAAGGGCTTTAAAGGACCCACACATTCACAGAGGATACTGGACTTATGACTTTTTCCATGCCTGGAAGTCCGTCATCTCTACATTTGCCAAGGAAACCCCGACTGTGGTCCAGGAGACCCTCTCAGCTCATTTTCTCTCAGGTTATGAAAGCCACACCTCACGCTCCTTCTGCCTCTGATAGATTCAATGACCCTTCAGCCAAATAACCTCATATACATGTTTTTGGACATGGACTGAGTATCCAGAGTACCTGGAACACAGGTGTGAAACTCAAAGTCTGCAGGCCAAAACTGGCCCATCATGTCATTTAATGTGGCCCTCATGAGGTCTTGAAAGGCTTACGATTGTTTTAAATAATATAATAAAATAAAAGTGCATAGCATATGTTGAAATTCACAGTTTTGCTAAATTCAATACTTTACAACAAAAAACTGCAATATTAAGCTAAAAAGTCACAGTGTTGCATGAAAAGTTTGACTTTTACAATTAAAACATGCAGTTCTACAAAAGTCATGATTGACAAGATTTACTTTTTAAAAAACAAACTCGTGATCTTCCCCACAATTTCACAATTACAACTGTTTGTTTTGTTTTGTTAAAAAAAGGAAATAAATTTGTGATTTTATATTAAAACTTAAGTTGATATTTTGCAACAAAAACCTTTAGCATTAAATAAAAAGGTCTAAATTTTGCTATATTTGCTACTTTTACACCAAAAAGTTGATTAAAAGTTTACAGAAAAGAAAATATTTCGGGACAAGGAATTATTTATTTATTCATTTTTGAACAATGAAAAAATAAAAAAAAAATACAAAGCTAACAATTTCATGACCACGAATCGTAATTTTAAGTCATTATTTGAAAAACTGTGATCTTGCAAAGAATTTTACTTTTAAAGTTTGATTCCTTATAAAAGTGATTTTAATGGATGGATGGATGGATGGATGGATGGATGGATGGATGGATGGATGGATGGATGGATGGATGGATGGATGGGTGGATGGGTGGATGGATGGATGGATGGATGGATGGTCTGACCTAGAGCATGCACACAAAAACTGCTGGTTATTTGTTAACAAGCTGCAGCAAGGCTCCATTGTTTGATTATATGAATTGAAATACAAAATCCCATTTAACCAAATAAACTAAGAGTACTTCTAAAAAGTGGCTCACACTCTAAAAATAGCTCACACTAAATAACTCAAAAATGCTAGAAGTCAGAGACGTCGACCATCAGAGTAAAGAAAAGCCCTCAAGTTGGAGGAAAGCAATAAAATGCAAAAGCATTTTCTTATAAACGGAGGTCAGCGATTCATACAATAGTTGGGAGTTTTAGCGAATGTGCCTTGAATCCTGGGCCTAAGCATTGTTGACAGACATGTACTTTTTTGGGAGGAGTTGGGAGGGGGTGGTTATCCCCCCTTACTACTCCAAGAGTGCCCTGGCAGAAAAATGACAGTTAGGAGGTAAGTGGGAATCTCATCATGCCTTTCCAGCCGAGAACACATTCACTTTCCATTTGCTTCAATATGCAAACCAGGCTGTTTGGGGATGAGGAGAGAGGCGGCTAATGAGCTGCCTGCATTCAGCCTGTAGAAATAGGAGGACCCCTTTTTCCTAGCTGCTCGGGAGAACACCTCCTCTGGGCATGCCCATAAACAGCAAAATAACAACTATGCAGCCACAGCAAAACAAACTGATATGATTAACCAGCAGGAATGGCAGTTGTTGTGAGGGAGGCTGGATGCAGAGCAAGCATGTTGTGGAAAAGATGTGGAATGATGAAGTTATCTCTGCTAATTTTTTCTCTCTCTGTTATTTGACATTTCATTTTAAGCTCTTAAGAAGGAAATTAAAAATGGACTATAAAGATTATTAATGAAATACTAAGAATACTTAACAGGTTTTTCTTAAAGAAGGTATGTGAATGTTCTCAATCAGGGGTGTCAGCCTGGGCCACATCGTCACCATAGTTACCATTAATGGGCCAGTTATTATTTACTTCCTCAACCAGCTGTGTTGTCAGATTTCCAGCAAGTTCCTGGACTTGGTTATATTTTTTTTTTAAAAATTAAGGAAAAGTGAATTTCTCTCATAAAATTTCAAATTTCACAACATTAAAACTGAGACTTTTGTAAATAAAATCACAAGTTTATCTTGTAAAATCACAAATCTAAAAAAAAAAACAAAAACAAAAAACAGACTTTTGAAAATAAAACAAATTTAGTTTTAAATTGCCACATTTCACAAATCATATTTTTTTCATTAAAAAGTGATTTTTTTTTTGTCATAAAATCTCAAATTTCACAAAAATGACAAAAAATGGACTAAAATCACATTTATTTTGTGAGATCACAATGAACTGCAATATTTTGACATTAAATTACCACAGTTGTAGTATTGAAAATATTTCTATAATTTCAACTTTTTGTCCTAAAATCATGAAATTTTAATATAAAAAAGGAAACCTCAACAAAAAATAAGAGTTTTGACAGAAATAGTCAACTTTTTGTTGTAAAATCTTTGACAAACATTTGCTAAATCATGACTTTTTGACATAAACCAGCTGCTTTCCACCTCAGTGGCATTGTAATTTCCTCAGTTATAAATATGTGACTGTACTTTGCACGCTTTCACGGGCCAGATAAAATGAAGTGACAGGCTGGATTTGGCCCGTGGGCCTTGAGTTTAACACATGCGCTCCAAAAAGATATAATATTTCTGGGTTAAAATAGCACACAGCTTTGAGTTCTTAGGTTTAGTCTAACTGAAGGTTGCTCGCATGGCTGGGCTGCTCAAAACACTGCACGTAAATATCGGCGTACTGAGATCCAGCTGGATCCAGTGTACAGTCCTGTGACCTTTTTCCTCCACTTCTATCCTTCTAGAGTTTCACTCCGCCACAAACCATCACAAACAAAACACAAGGGCAGCCTCGTTGCACATAATTGCTAAGGCAGAAAAAGTCCATTACGCTCTTGTTTTGCTTGGCGGGCAGACTTAAACTTGAAACCATGAAAAGAAAGCAGTGTTCAAATGTTATTGTCATTAACGCCTCACCACAGACATCATTCGCAAGGAATGCAAAGTAAAGACAATGTAGGCCTTTCTTGTTTGGGTGCAGATGGTGCAGTTAAAAAAAAAAAAAGGGGGGGGGGGCATTCTTATCAACTATCCGTTTTTTTCTCCTATTGGGTGCTTGTTGTCTCAGGACACTCAAGGCCTTATCAATCCTCATTTTGGGCTACAGCTTAAATGTAAATGTTTGATTTTATCAACCTTTAATTTTGGCCCCTAGTTTGGAATCACAGTCCCCCCCAAAACATTCAACAGTAAGAATTTGTTGCTCATTCATATCTGTCAATAGTCCTGCTTCATTTGCATGTATTTTGTCAGTTTTTGTGAGCACATTTTGGTGAATAGACAATGATTGGTGACTTTTAACTGCACCATGAGGCTGTCGGCTCCACTTGGTTTCAGGCAAATTGGCTAACCTTTTGAAATGGCCAGTGCTGGACTTCATATGTCCTCCAAAATTACTGGGTGTCTTGTGTATTGCCCTTCAGTAACACAGATGTTCTCCTAAATGCAATGCCATCCTAACCCTCAGCCCTAATCCCTGGATACTGGCATAGCTGCTGCAGAGATCCTCCAAACAGAGCTGCAGCACTTCTGTGTGCAGCTGTGCCTTAACATTTGTCAAATCTTGTCATCAAGTGGCGGAAACAAGGCTGAAGAATTTGCTCATGATTACATCACACACAAGCAGAGACTCATATACAAATGCACGCATGCTTCTGCATGCCTACACGCATGCTGCACCATGCATTCACTAGCAACAAGTATGCATTTGATGAATAAACACACACACACAATAAATAAATAAATGTTGCATTCCACTGGACGCTGCTGTGACATCTCCTGACTCTGACACAACAGATGCACTGGGTTTTAGAAGTGCCTTTGTTGGAAGAAGACATCATCACAGACTGGACCAGTTGGACAACAAGTGAGCTACTGGAGCACCAAAGAGAATTCACTTGCTGTTTAAAATAAAACCTTGTGCAGACCCCCAGTCATGTGACATGCTGCTACACTGGTATAACCAGTGTTGTAAGGCCAGAAATGATCCATCAGTGGAGTTTCACCAGGAATAATGGAAGGTTCAGGACAAGACTGTTGAACTGTTATGAAGGACAACACCAGCACACCAGGACATAAACACTTGGTTTTGCCAAAGTAAAACAGACGTAAACATATAAAGGAGACCTTCCTAAATCCTCCTGATCTGAGATGAGCTGAGGGACAGAAAAAATCTGCCGAGAGTGACTGAAACATCGAGTGACAAGTCTTGTTATTAAAATCTGGTTGTGGCATTTTGTTGCTCCAAAACACACGTGTCAACCTCAAAGCCCGCGGGCCAAATCCGGCCCACCCATCATTTCATGTGCCAGCTATTCTTTCCTATTTCCTGCATGAATGCTAAAGTGTTGTCACATGCATCTATAAACAGTTGTATGACCAACAGAATGCACATAAAAATTGTATGACCATTTATCTTCCACTCACACCAGTGAGAGATTCTAGAAACTGGCAAAAATACTTTCTGAGCAAAACCTGTTATTGACAAATGAAGCCCACTTTTGCAAAAGAAAATGACTTTTACTTGCAGTGAAACCTTACTCTTTACTATATATTTAAATCATCATGAAGATGATTTCATTTTAATATTATTCTTCATCAAAAACCTCTATTCACCACAAAGTCACCGGATAATCAGCATGATTTAGAAGTTATCATTAATTGTTTGAAATTAGTTTCCTGCTCCGACTTGTGAAGAAAGAAATGAACCTTTAGGATTTAACAGTGACTGGATGGACTGATGCTTCTGGGCTCCTTCATCCATTTCTTTTTCCATATGATTTGTTTTGTTTTGTTTTTATAAAGTGAATCCAACCAAGTCTGTTACGTTTCATTTATATCTAAAATGCTTTTTATATGTAATCTTCAAATGGTTCAATGCTGTTTTTTCATGTTAGCAGTGCCTGCCACTAAATCTTTAAATTGTGCATCAACTCTGTAATTTCTCCCTCATCAACTCTTTCCTTCACCGCTGAAGTCACATGACTGCAAAAAGAACCTTTAAATCAGCGAAGAAGAGTAGGAGGATCTCTTCTGTTTCTGGCGTTGCCATGGTGAATCACAGTATCTGCGCTCCATTGAAGATGTGTTTTTTTTTATAGTAGTGGTAACTCGGAGTCAACAAACTCAGAGCTGATTGAACCAACTCAGAACAGCTGATCTGGAAAAAGAAACTCAGTCTCTGATCTTAGAGTTTGTTAACTTCATGTTATGCTTTTGATTCGGAGTTTGGTGAACCACTTTTGTGAAACAGACCCCTGGTGAGGTCACAGGGGACAAAAACAGAGCAAACAAAACAAAACAAAAAAAACAACACAACTAAATGTCTTGATCAGGTTGCAGCAGCTAGATCGCTTTCAGATAGATGGATAGATAGATAGATAGATAGATAGATAGATAGATAGATAGATAGATAGATAGATAGATAGATAGATA
>JBAMYA010000013.1:2540470-2555020 GCA_037176975.1 Arrhamphus sclerolepis
TATATATATGTGCGTGTGTGTATATACATACATACATACATATATATATATATATATATATATACATATATATGTATATGGGGGAGGAGCTTAAGCAAAACTTGGGGTCTACCTTCTTGCACGTGTCATCAAGCTCATATCAAAACTGCTAATATTTCAAAATATTAGGACGACCTCAGAATGGTTCCCGAACCTGCATCTCCTCTCATGAAACCTTAAACTCTTATGTGGCCTCATCTATTGTTTGAGTATAAATGAAACCAGACGCTGTACTTCCAAAAGAAAACTTTCTAAACCAGTCCAACAAGAATCCTGTCAATCACCAGATCAACACAAACTGCGTCACATTTCTGCAGCAAATACAGCTTCTTAGTTCACATCCTGAATCCTCAGAAACGAGGCGGGCCTCGTGGATAAAAGTATGTTGACGTGGACAAAAAGAAAGCAACAAAAAAAAAACCCTCTGATTTCAGGAGCTGCAGCCCCTAAACTGGGTCGCCAGCTCCTGGTTCTCCCTGCAGACTGGCAGGAAAGAGAAGCAGGTTAATTAGCTGGATCTCATCAGAACATTAAGGACAGGAGGCTGACATGCTGACCCAGAGACAGACAGAAGGAAGGACAAGGACTGACAGAACGTCACCAGCTTGAAGGACATCATCAACACCCACAACCGTCTTCAGGTTCACTTCACTGATCTGAAAGAAACCTGCAGATTTTAGACTTTTAAGCTGTAAAACAAAAACCTTCAACCCCCCAAACCATTAACCCAGAACACAGAGCAGACTGGTCCTTGACACCTGTATGTGGTACATGAGAGTCCTTCATTTTTAATTTCCTTCTTATTTTATTCAAATTAACTCAATTAAATTTGAAAAGAGCACTAACTAAGGCAGCAGCTTTACAGATGTTTATGGATGTTTTAGACACAAAAGTTCTTCTTCTACTGTCTCTAATCTTGCAGCGCAAACTTTCGTCACATCTGCTGCCAACAGATGTAGTTTCACCTGTACGTTTTGTTTTGTTTTGGTAACTTTGGCTTAAATCAGCTTGGCATGTGTAGATCAACTGAAGCCACAATTACACCTGTGCTGCAGCTCTGAATTATGTCGTACGGAGAAAGCGTGGAGATCTTTGGAGATCATCACGGAGGACTGGAGGGTCCTGGATCTCAAACCTCCAGCTGCTTTCACATAAAGACGAGAGTTTAAAGAAGCACAGGAGACTTTGGAGTTTACGATGCTGCCACAGCAGGAGGAGGACGTTTCAGGGGCAGAAGGTGGTTCTGCCCAAAAACAGTAGAGGAAGAAATGGACACCCAGACCCCCCTCTGGCTCCGATCACATCAACCCGAGAACCCAGAACCCAGAACCAGGACCGAGAAGCTGGCAGCTGCTTGATGACTGGACTGAAGATTCATTTCTGGACTGAGCTGAAATTATTCATTATTATTATTATTATTATTATTATTATTATTATTATTATTATTATTATTATTACATAATTATCAACTGGATTTGAAGAAAATTAAATTATAAATGAATTGCAAAAAACGGTTTCAATTGCAACCTAACTGATCATAAATGGACTGACTTAATTAGATGGACTTCATCATTGATTTACACAAATGATATTAATTCATTTAATCAGTTCTGGTTGAGATTTTTTAAAAATTATATTTAAAAACATAAATAAAATAAAATGAATTTTTTTTTCTGTTTTCTAGATGATAAAAGTGTTCTGATAAAGTCTTTATATTTATGATGTTGGGTCCGACTATAGTTAAAATTAAGGCATGTTCTTATCTTAGTATCTTATGTATTTATATTTATTTTCCTTATTTTTTAAAGAGTTTTAAAATAATCAGAGGAGACGTGACGTCCACCAGAGGACGGATGAAGATCTTTAACTAAATCCTCAAGTCAGTCTGGACTGGCGCCCTCTGCTGGTCGTTTTAGAGGGGAAAAAAAAAACCTGCTGACGACACTGCAGGGCTGTTCCGTCACTGCCCGGGCAACGGCAGCAGCTCGTCTCCATAGCAACCGGCCCCAGATTGCTGGCCACCGCGGTGTGAGGTCAGTGTTTCCATGGCGACGGAGCAGATGAGCAGTAATCCGTCCTTGTTTGTGAGCGGTGGAAACAGGAACGGGGAGGGATGGAGGAGGTGAGGTGGGAGGAGGCAGCGGGTTGGGGGAGGAGTCATGCTACTGCAGTCCCCACCCCCCACCCTGACAGCCAGTTTGCAGTGGCTGTTCTGCAGAACAGGAAGCAGTGGAAGATTAAAAAGGCGTCAATGACCTGCAGCGAGAAACGAGGTCACCGTGGAAACGGGCTGCTGCTGCAAGATAGACGGACAGATGTGCAGCGTCAGGTTTCATGTTCCCAGGTTACCTCACTGCGACGCAGCGGCACCTTCCTGAGGGAGAAGATGAAATTAGGACTTTTTCTACCATGAGCAAAGATCACATATTTCTAATCTCATTAATCAAAGGATCATGAAGAGAAAGAAAACGTTTACAGACATTTACAGGGAATCTGGAAAAATAACATTTTCTGTGTTCCCACAAACAAAAAACAGTTTTATATCTTTAAATAAAAGTTAACCTGTAGTTCATCTACTGACCACCAGAGGCTCCAAAGCAGACAGTCTCATTGATCTCCGTCCTAAATTGTCCAACAACAGAAACACTGCAAACCTTTGTGTTTTTGCCAAGATCGAAAATCTTATATTTGGAAATGTATAAGATTATATGTCTTATACTAAATTCATTATTCATATATAGTCTTGAATGTATCATGAATGTATCTTGTCTGCCTTGATTAGCCAGAAAATTTTAAGTCTAGTCATTTACTGGTAAAACAAGAAACAATGTTTTCTTCCACAATATAAATCTTGTTTCAATATAAGATATTTAATATAATATAATATTTGTTCTTTTTTTGTTTATTGTTTTGTTTTGTTTTTTTGTTTGTTTTTTTCCAGTGAACATATTTGCACAGTGATACTAAAAACAGTTTAGGTTTCCGTTTATAAATTTCCGCACAGAATGTCATTTTAGAAAATACCACAAGGGGGCTCTGACATCAGGCTAACCTGTGGAATTTTATGTCAGAAAGTTGCGATTTTTGCAAAAGTCGATATATTGTTACCAAAAGGTGCAACGCTAAGCTAAAAAGTTGGGATCCTTTGAAATCTGCAATTTTACCACAAAATATTTTATGTGAAAACAGGTCACAAAGTAACAGTTTTACAGAAAGATGCAATTTTTTTAAGTTACATTTATGCTAAATTTGAGATTATATAACAATAATTGTTGTCATTGTCAGTACAAAAACTGCAATATTGCAAAATCTTTCTATTTCATAACAATAATTTCGGATTTTCATACAAAAATCGCAAATTTGGCCATTTTTGAACACAAAGTATTTTAATGTCAAAAAGTTGTAATATTGTGGTACTAAGTCAAAAAATTGCAACTTTGCAAAAATGTTTTATTCATGACAAATTACAGTTACACATAATTCACAGTTTTGTGACATAAATCCATAATTTTATATCAATTTTATATTTGGTTTTTGCAACAATATATTTAGTTATAAAAAATTGTCAATTTAAGGATAGTTGTAATTTAATTTCATTTATTTATACTATTATTCATCCCAGTGAGGGATTTCATTCTCCACATTTGACCCATCAGGGCTGCTGGACCCAGAGCGGTGGGCTGCCGCGGTGCGGCACCCGGGAGTGGGTGGGGGTTTTAGGTGCCTTGCTCAGGGGCATCTGATCCATGGATGTTCTCCAGCCGGTACACCACAGAACCCCAAAAAGCCATCATTTTATGTGAAAATTAAGATTTTATGACAAAAATTCCTTTTTTATGGCAAAAACAACAACAACAATAATGTAATACAAACTTGTATTTTTATGTCAATAAGTTGTGATATTGCAGTACTAATCTTCATTTATGACAAAGATTTGGTTTTGATAACACAAGTTGTTGCATTGATAAATTTGCTATTTTAGAAGTAAAATTCTTGATTTGAGGAGAAAAAGTTGGAATTATACAAATGTGGAAATTTAAGGACAAAATTGTAATTTTATTTTACTACAAAAAAGTACAATGTCATGCTAAAAAAAATGCTATTTTGTTAAGTTTGTTATCTTCCCTTAAAAATTATGAAAAAAAAACATGATTCTTCAAAAAAAAAAAAAGACAAGTATATCTAATTGTAGAAATCAAGAAAGAAGTAGTTATGAAGTTGTTCTGCTGCTTTGTGTTGTACATTTTGTTTCTAGACATTTCAATGAGAGTTTTTTCAGGGGAAAAAAGGTACATCTACTTTTATAATTACGATTTAATTTTGAAAATCGGCAGATATCCTGCTGCAGTTCCCCCAGCTGCCACCAGATATTAGTAAAGAGTCATATCTCAGTTTTAAAACCTTTTTAAATCGATGACGTGATCGATGAGGAAGGATAAATCACGCAGCACTCCCTCCGGCTGTGGATGAAAAACGATTTTTAATAATCGTGTCAGAGAGCTTCCTGCTGCAGAAAATAAAATCTCAGCTTTAGCTTCGTCAGTGGAGTTTCTAGAAAGAAAAGAAAAGCAGAGAAGCACACGGCCACATGCGGCGCTGCGGCCAAATTTAGAAAAGTGTTTTTGTTTCATCGACTCCAGCTGCACATTTATCATCCATGACTCCTGGATTTTTCCTTTCAACGCCCCCCCTCCTCTTCCCTTCATCCTGCTTTTCTCTCTGGCATCTTTCAAACGGGGATCTGACTGCTGATTGGCTGGCTGACGGGCTCAATGTGAGTGGGGGTGTGGAGCAGCAACCAATCACACGATGCCTTTATCTTCCAGCCCCCTTTTCTTTTTCTTTTTTTGCAGCCCTTTCCCCTCCCCCCTCCCACACACGCGCACACACACACACACACACACACACACACGCACACACACACACACACACACAAACAGAAACACGCATCTCTTTCTTATGCACAAGAACAGCAGCGTCTCAACATGGAGGGACGGCAGATTGCTTTGTGTCACTCACACAATGGAGTGCAACAACCCCCCCCATGACTCCCCCTTTACGGCTCCTCCTCACCCGCCTCCCTTCCCCCGCCCAGGCTGCTGGTTGTTTGCAGGGTTTAGTTGCAGTCTGCAGCCATCTTATCTCCCTTCAGCTGGGGAGTTTTTCTTTTTTTGTTTTTTGTTACAGTCCTTCAGAGGAAGTGGAGGAGGAGGAGGAGGGACTCAAGAGACGAGCGTGACGAAACGAGGCGAGGGCCTCCAAATGTTACAGCAAACAAATGGCTGCATGTCGATTAGGAGCAGGAAGCTGAAGTCACAGAGGAATTTAGTAATCATTAAACGCTCTGGACGGTGCTCCGTCAGACCTGGAAAACACTAGTGTGATCACAAAGACCAGTCTGAGCCAGCTGCTGGTGCTGGACTGGGGTTAGGACCAGTTCAGACTGGTCGCCTCAACTTTTGGAGTGCTTCAGGAGACGTACAGCTGACGTACAGAAGCGTCTGGGGACAATGACGGAGTTGACAAAGTGGATTAGAAAATGATTGAGAGGTGTGCAACAGTGAAGACGTTTCACTTAAATATCACATTTAACATTTAGGAATTAAAGCAAATCCTTTTTCAGAAGGTCAGACATACTGGGACAACTCCCTGAACAAAAGTTAACTTACCAGACGTAGTTCATTCCTTCATTACTTAAAGTGAAGCAGACAAAAAGTCTGAGGTTCATGTCAGGTACTGAGTTGGTATTTCGCAGCTAGTTATCTGGAACTATAAATATAAAGTTCACAGAGATCTCAGTGGAAGTGAAGGTGGCCTTCTGGAGAGAAGAAGCCTTTATTTGTCATTGCCTATATATAAATAAAGCTACACATACGCTAGGAAATTGCATATTATATGTTCAGAGAGCCACATACGAACCCTCTAGTTGTGTTTTTCAACTGTGTGGAAAACCAGGATACCTGGAGGGACGTTTAAACAGAAAACCTGGGAACTGAACTCAGACGCTTCTTGCTGGGAGGCGATAGTGCTAACTATTGCACCATTGTGCTTCAATAGACAGAATAAATCCTCTTCCTTCAGATCTGGCTTTTAACAGAAAAAAAGTAAAAAAAAAATTTAAAAAAAATCACAAGATTGATTCAAAAATAAAGTCTTAATTTTTCCCCACATGTCATGAATTTTTCAAGGAAAAGTTACTGAAAAAGTTGAAGAGAGGGTCAGTTGAAGAGATTAAAGGAAGTAAAAAAAATTTATAAAAACAAGTGTTCTTAGCTTTGTCATATTAATCCCACCAATAAGAACGACCAGGAAGCATCATGTGATACAGAAACTACCAGTTCCCGATTCGCTCGCGTTTACATTATTCACACAAATTAATTAGTGAAACTGTTAAAATTTGTTTCAGAACCTGGAAGGAAGAGATGAACCACCATCAGAATAAAAACCTTTAGTGATATGATCAAAGATTAAGTGAACATTTAAAATTTAATTGAGAAGTATCAACAAAGTGAATGTTTCAAAGTGAACCTTTTATAAATTGAACAAGGTGATACTGGGTTCTACAATGGTGATGTTGTGTCCTACCAGGGTGATAATGGGTCCTACCGTGGTAACGTTTGGTGCCACTATAGTGATGTTGGGTCCTACCAGCTGATGTTGGGTCCAACCATAGTGATGTTGGGTCCTACTATGATAACACTGGTTCCTACCATGGTGATGTTGGGTCCTACTATAGTTTCTTGGGTTCTACTAAAGTGATGTTGGGCCCTACCATGGTGATGCTGAGTCCTACTATAGTGATGTTGGGTCCTACCATGGTGATGTTGGGTCCTACCATGGTGATGTTGGGTCCTACCAGGGTGATGTTGGGTCCTACCATGGTGATGTCGGGTCCTACCAGGGTGGCAGCACAGTAGTTTAGTCGTTAGCACTGAATCTTCACAGCTAGAAGATTCAGTTGGATCTTGGTTCAGCTGGTTTGTCTGTGTAGGTTTACCCCAGGTCCTCCTTCCCCAAAGACATTCTGTTTATGCTAACTTGTAGTAAAGTCTTGTAAAGTCTAATTTAATTTATGAGACTAATTATAGGAATAATAGGAGTAATTATATAGGAATTATTTGGTCCATTAAATAAATCAATCTAGTTAATGTGTGTGACAGCAAGAGCGCCTTGAGTGGTCCCTGGACTAGAAAGGAGATATTCTGTATAAATGCTTTGTTGCTGTTGTTTTTGTTGTTGTTGTTATTGTTGTAAAGGCTGAATAATGGATAGAAAAAAAACATACAAATAATCGTAGCTTAACGATTCCCCCTCATGGATACCTCCTGTCTTGCCCTCCATTTTCAGCTTAGATTCTTTGGGAAAACTGATGTTTTTCACCACTTTTTGTTGGAATAAGGATCTCGTATTGTGCTTCTTTTGTGATCCATCGAAGTTTCATGAATGATTAAAAACACTGGGCCCAGGGCTGCTCATACATAAACAGCAGGCAACAGGACTGAGCAGCCTTCTCATGGACTGACAGACTGTCTGTCAAACATTTCCATTCAGCGGTGGCTAATCTCATGTAAAGCTTTTTCTTTTTTTTTTCTTTTTTTTTGGGAAAAAGAGCAGGGTCATTAAGAATCACAAATATGTGCTACTGATAGGACAGAGTATGTAAAAGTGGGGGGAAAAAAACACTTATCATGAGAGGGGCATGCTCTTTTTCATACACCCAACTTTGTGCTTTCGTGAACAAATGTGGAATACCAATGAACGTGTGCCTGAAACCATTAAACCATTTCCAGTAAATGAAATGTCATCCACATGTGCAGTTGACAGAAAACCAGAGCACGATAGCAAAACGCTCCTGGTTCTCTCATTAACCTGAGGCTGTATTATGATTTCAAGTCCTCGGTTGGTCCCTAAGTGGGTTTAGGGGTCACAGCATCCATATGTGGTCCTTTTTTTTTTTTTCTTTAGCAGTTCGTCTCCAAATGAGATCCACGGTGCCACAGGACGACCCTCCATCTCAATCTTGCAGCATAATGAATAGTCAGAGGCCAATCACCCTGCAAATGCTGAACTTTTGGCTTCTGAATCACATCTCGGCCAATTTACTCCCCCGCTGGTACTCTCCTCTGCAACCCCAACCCCGAGGTCAAGGGTTTGGAAGCTGTTTGCTGCTTCACACTACATCACTAATGGCCAGAAATAACTGGGATGTTTTCCATAAGAGTTGCAGGTTTGGTTAGCCATAATAGCTGAGTGACGCTGTGCTTAGTTATGCATGGCTTATTGTATTTAGGATGATTTTATCATTTCTAACTTAATTTTACATCTAATATCAAGAAATGAAGTGCATCAAGTGGGTTATTTGTATACGTGTCATGCTTGGATGATATGTGGCGAAAAATAACAACGAGACACAAATTATACTGGGTATGGTGGTTGTGATGTTCCTACCAGTTGGAGATAATTGGTGTGTTTAACAGGTTGATGAATATGAAATAACGAGGTGTTTCTTCCACCAAGCTCAGGTGAGATAAGTGAAGCGGCTGCGATGTCACTCGTCCTGCTCTTTGTCAGTGAGAGCTGTCACCTGACATTCTCCTTTTCTCCTCCTGATTTACCGTATCAGACTAACCAGGCTTGTGACACAAATTGGAATATTATGACAATGACCACCAGGGTTAAATGCTGTGTTCACCAAACAGTGCTTGATTCCCCTGCTTTTCCATCCTCCGCCTCCTCCTCTCTTTTCTCTTTTGGGCCCATTATGTCAGAGCCCCAAACCTGCTAAACACACTTCTAAATGACACTTACTGCGTCCGTCTTCAAAGAAACCCTGAGCTGTGGGTTTTCCTTGCCTAATGTGGCATCTCTGGTGGAGCAATAGGGTGGAGGGAGGAAGATGGGGTCCAAGCGGGACAATGGTGGTTTGTCTTGGAGACGGCAGACAAGGGGTCAAGAATCAGAATGTGGAGGACATTAGCAGTCAGCAGATTGATACAGGACCATTGATTCCTGGCTTCTCTTTTCTTTCCTCCTGGACATGATCTGCATTGCAAATGGCAGCTCTGCTGCTTTGGCCTTTTCTGGAGTCAAAAAAAGATTGGAGGGGGGAGGTTTGGGCGGAGGGGATCAGGGGTTCCCACAACACACAGACCCTCTACACTCCATAACCTCACACCCCCTCCCTAATAAAAACCCTTTGCTGCACTCCTCCTTCCCGAGTCCGAGCCTTGTCTCAGGATCCCACCACAGCTGCCTCTGCAGTCTCCCAGGACTTCTCCTCAATACTGAGGAAAGCACAACAGACTCATTGTTCTGTGGGGAGGAGGCTGGACAACTCTGCTGCTCCTAGGTGTATTGTCTCCTCTAACAAGCCCCAGAGGAGCTAAAAGGGAACCGCTAAAAAACAGAGCGGACGAAAGTTTGTCTTTTGGCTTTTTAAAAGCCAAGTAATGAGGCTACTCCTTTTGGCTCGTGGTGAGCGTCACGCACATTAGCATTGGAGTCCCTCTCACACATAATCACATAGATCTGCCACAACAAACCTTTTTTTCTAAGCTATAAACTATTACTTAAATATCTGCTGAAGTTTATTTCAGACAAATTCAGTCATCATGTTGAAGTACGACATGATTAGTGAGACTGAGGTGTGTGATGTTGCTGAGACACTGACTTTGAAGTAGCTGCTAGTGCATGCAGAGACTTTCAATGGAAAGATTAAGTTATTCACGTTTTAGGTTCAGGACTCATCTCAAAAAACATATTGAGTGTATCTTATCAACACGTGTAACAGCAAGTGTGAAACAAGATGCTTTCATAATTTGTGAATTTATTAGTTTAACCCTGCTTTTTTTTAGTCCTATTTTAAAATGCATAGAGGCTGTAAAAATGTGCAATAATAATGTCTTATGCCCCTTTTCATTTTTACCAACTATATAAACACACATAAGCACAAAATACTCAGAAAAATTAAAAAAGATCCTGTCTATCATCAATAAAATGTAACTTTTTATGAATAAAAATAACAGAAAAACGGTCTATTTTGTGAGTTTTGTGCACTACTTCTGGTTTAAAAACAACATGGCAGGTAAAATGAATCATAACTTTGACTAGACAACACACAAAAAGATGAAAGAAGACATTTTGCAAAGCTGGAAGCTCGTGAGATAATAATATAACGAGTTCTCTATTATTCCCACAGTAATTTTACTGAGAGAGCACCTCGGGCACAGATGTGTGCCACTGGAGCTCTGAGGGTTAGTCAACTTTTCCAACACTGATTTTCCATTCTGAATACGCCAGCAACAGCACGCAGTTTTCAGGTCATTTTCAGGTCTTTCAGTAGTGACGCTGCAGGTCCTGACAGGCTGTCTCATTCCAGGACCCTCTCCAGGTTCTTATGAAGCCACTCCTGCATTTTCTTGGAAGTTTTTTTTTCCCTCCAGGATTTTATTTTGCTAAGATGTAAACCTTCATCCCTGCCTGAGGTCCTGATTCTAACCCTCATAATCTGTATACACCCCATGTGCTCCGGGTCAAAACACCAAACCCCCAATATAAGCAGCTTAATTGAATTTTAAACACCAGATCTTATTTTCCTTGAAGAAACAACTTGTCATTCACCACAATTTGTGTGAATACCTGAGTTTTCCCTCTTCACCTGGCAGAAAGACTGTATTTATTCCAGGCATCACTCGTTGCTATGACACTGTCAATTTTATTATTGTTTAACGGTAAACAATATTTGTATAGTATTTCTATAACTTAAGAAAGAATATAAATGTGCAAAAAGGAGTTTTGAATGCATTTTTATTCATCCCAATGAGTCCGTGTTTTTTGCTCATGCACTGTTACGTCAGACCCTGGCTTGTGGAGGTACGGCAGCCTTGTCCCAGACCTCTCTTATGGCTGCACGTTTGCCTGTCACACGTCTTGCAGGTCTTGACTCATGGTTATCAAATCGTAGCAGTCTTGAGTAGGTGTGAAAGAGTTTGAGTGGCATTGTGGCACTGAAAATTGGCCTTCCACTCTCTGCATCCCATAGACTAGCTGCAGCCGCGCCTCAGGTCCTGTATACACCTGCTAAGATTAGCAGCCCCAAGAAGGCATGCGGGTCAGTCTCATCAACCTGTTTCCAGTTGTCTCCATATTTGTGAAAACCCTCCAGATTGGTCATCTCCAGGATTATTTTTTCTATTGCTGGTGTGATGGACAGGTAGAATGTTGAGACAATTTCATGGGCCTGAGAAACAGCATATCTTGTGGGTCCTGGGGTCATCCTCGTGACATGCCATGCTTGTCACATGCTGGCGAGGACCATGCTATTTTGCCTTGCTTTCACCTTCAGGGATTTTGTCTTCTTCTGAAGATGATTCATCATGCTCTGGGTTGTATTCCTCCCCATCTTCTTCTTCTGGATCAGAGCTGTCTTGCTGGACATCTGAAACAATCAGCTCTAGAGCATGTTCAACGCTATAACGCGCACTCATGGCTTCAGCACAGAGAGAATTCGGGGTACTGTCTTCATACCTCTGGGTGTCCACATAAACAAAGGGGAAATATTGTTATTGTTCAGATCACAGGCAGTCCAGTCGGTGAGAAGACCACCTGTCTTCTCTTGTTTACATCTGCTACTGACTGATCTGAGACGGAACTAAAACATTCCCACATTCTGTGACTGTGATTTCAACTCGTTTGACTGTCGGGTCATTTTGACCCAAAGACAGTATTTGTACCTTTTTTTGTGCAGCTTACATGGAAATATGACTAAAGGAAACAATTCACTTTATGCTGGGGTCAATCTAGGAAAAGTCATCAAATTTCAAGTTAAAAAAATATCATTTAGGGGCTCTTTATTTGGCTTTAAACACAGTGGCGGGTCATTTTGACCTGAGGACAACAGGAGGGCTAAACTACAGCAGATTTGTTTCTTTCACGTGGGCAGCAAACTGGGCTTTTTCATTTTTAATTGTGTTTAAGAGTGTAGATTTCAAAAAACCTTGTGGTAACGTTCTGAAACAGAACAGGATATAGCTTAGACTTAATGCAAAACTCTTCTGCATTATTTCTAATATTTAATTTCTGAAAACTAGATACCTACCTATTTCTGGGTGCAAATTCAGAAAGAGAGAATCAAGAAAAGATTTTCACAGTGTGATCCAGACAGAAAAAAAGTGGGCAAATTAAATAAATGCAGGAAGTCCTGACCATGTACACTGTGAGTGTTCCAGTTAATAATGTTGCACTACCACACAGATACAGTGGAAATGATATGCAAATGGTCCATCACACACACTGAGCGTGTCCTCCAATTAAAAGCTCTCATGTTGCTCCTGGCCACCTCTGCACAATTAGCTCCCTCCATGTCCGACTGTTGAGCCGTGCTAACGTGGTCTGGATGGAGGTTAGTAATGCAAATGAAACAGTAAGCAGCATTTCAGGGGTGTCATTATGAATTTGTGTTGCATGATGGGCACAAATTGCCATCCTTGCTTAAATGTTAATCTCCAGTAAGAGTTGGCTTATTCCCCAGGAAATACTATTAATCCGAGCGTATACGCTGCCTGAGCGTGCTCTGAGCATGGATAAACCTGCACATTACAAGGAAGCCTTTAGCAGCCGCACAAAGGCAGCCTGTGTGAGAGGGAAATATAAAGTTTTGATTTATCACCCCTTAGCCATCACCCTGATGACTCAGACTGGACTTCAGCTGTGAAATATTACCTTTAGTATTACATGACTGGTGCAGGTTTTTTTTTCTGAAATGAACTTGTTTCAAGGAAGTGTTTCAGTTCATGGTATAAAGTTGTCTTGATCAGGTCGTGCACATGCATTTATGTCTGACTTGTGGCATTACTGTCATTTGCATGAGACATGGAATAAGCTGAGGGGCACATTCCTTGGATGGAACCAGTGGTTATTTGAGTTCCTGTTGTCTTCCTGTCATATCCCACCAGTCTGCCCAGTCTCCTTTGACCTCTCGCATCAACAAGGCATTTTCATCCACATAACTGCCGCTAACTGGATATTTTCTCTTTTTTGGACCATTCTCTGTGAACCCTAGAGATGGATGTGTGTGGAAATCCCAGATCAGGGGTCCATTTCACAAAAGTGGTTCAACACCTCTGAATCAAAACCCTAACTCGGAGTTAACAAACTCTAATTTTCAAGTTCCAGATCAGCAGTTCTGAGTTGGCTCAATTATTTCTGAGTACCATGACTCTGAGTTACCATGAAATATAAAAATCCATCATCCATCGAGCGCAGATACCGTGATTCACCATGGCAACGCCAGTAAACAGATGAAATCCTCCTACTCTTCTTCGTTGAAAGTTTAAAGGTTTTTTTTTTGCAGTCACGTGACTTCCTGCAGCAAGTCGAATGTATTGGTGAAGGAGAGTTGATGAGGGAGAAATTACAGAGTTGATGCGTAATTTAAAGATTTAGTGACAGGTACTGCTAAAATGAAAAAACAACAGAACCAGTTGAAGATGACTTATAAAATGTATTTCAGATATAAAGCAAACGTAACAGACTTGGTTGGACTAATGCTCTTTAAAGAAAATCATCAAGGTGTCATGAGTCGAAGTCATGGCTGGTTTGACCACATTAAACTATCTATTCAGATCATCAACATACTTTACTGATGCTAAATGCAGCAAGTCGTCATTCAGACGTGTCCAAAATGATCCTTATATCATCAATTTTCAGATTAAACTGAACCCGTTTCAGCTTCATGAAGGGAAGGAGACAGAAAGAAACTCTGGTATGTTGAAATAAAACTGCTCTGTAAAACGGCTGGCCTGGGATCGCCTGGGGATCCTCCCAAAGGAGCTAGAGGAAGTATCCAGGGAAAGGGAAGTCTGGGCGGAGCTGCTGATGGATGGATGGATGCTCCCAACCAGGTGTAGTTCAGAGAGTCAGTTGCCATGGTAACAGACTCTGAGTGTCAGTTACCTCACTTTGTGAAACCTGCTCATCTGAAAACTCTGGCGCAGAGTTAAGTAACCCCGCACTGTGAAGCACTCTGAGATCTGGTTCAAGATACTTGGAGTTTCCACACAACTCGTTTTGTGAAACGGACCCCAGCAGTTTCAGAAATACTCAGACCAGCCCGTCTGGCACCAACAACCATGCCATGTTCAAAGTCTCAAAGTCACTTAAATCCCCTTTCCTGATCCTCAGTTTGAACTTCAGCAAGTTGTCTGGACCACCTACATGCCTGAATGCATTGAGATGTCGCCATGTGATTGACCAATTAGCTATTTGTGTTAACAAGCAATTGAACAGGTGCATCTGATAAAGGAGCCGATGAGTGTGTATATATTCAATCCAATTAAATTCAATTTATTTATAAAGCGCCTATTTACGACAAGTTGTCTCTAGGCGCTTTAGAAACCCAGAACTTGATCCTTGAACACATGGCAACACCATCAATGGATGTATATATACATATATATACATATATATATATATATATATATACATATATATATATATATATATACATATACA
>JBAMYA010000013.1:2555120-2565870 GCA_037176975.1 Arrhamphus sclerolepis
TGTGTACATATGTAGCTGTTTGTCATGACTCCACAGTGTCTGGTCTTTTCCATCTTAATCATTTGCTTTGTCCCAGAAATGTCCCGACGGTGACCGAGGAACTGACTATCTCAATGCCACTTTTTCTTTTCTTTCTTTTTTTTTTTTTATAGATTTTATTGGCTCTAGTGCCCTTATTGACAGTGGAGAGCGACAGGAATCAGGGCAGAGCCGAGGGAAGACAAGCAGCAAAGGGTCGACGAGCTGGGAGTCGAGCTCGCGACCTGCTGCTTGAGCCTATTGCCTCAGCAGCCCATCTCAAGGCCACTTTAAGAGACGGAGAAGTTCTGTTTACTGCAAACACTGATCTAAATTCATTCACCCTCCCACATCCACTCCCGAGGTCCATTTTCAGTGCCGGGCACGCATCTGAGACAAACAGTCTCAAAACAAATCATGGAAGTCCTTGTAGTTATTTGCGGCCTTGGTGCTGAGGGAGAGTTAGCTCACCTTAAAGATGGAAATTGCTCGGGGCAACATCTTGACCTGTCATTTCCCTGCTCATGCGGTTGCAGTTAGGTTCTTTTAGTTCTACGCAAAGTGAAAATAAAATGAAAATTAAACTGAACAGTTTATCATTAAATTCACAGAAGACAAATAACAGTTTTGTTTGGCTTTGTTTGTTTGCAGTGACAGTAAAACCTAGCCTTTAGCTTCTTTCTAAATATAGAAGGAAACTGTGTTTCATTATTTGATGTTCATAAAACGTCTTTAATTGTCTATCTAATCGTCTTTATTTTTCTTCTTTTTTGGATGATTCTAGTCTGAAGAATGAAGACATACTGCCAATTTAACAATTTATTGATTGAGTAAAAGGGAGCCTCAGCAGTGTTTGGTAGAACCATACACAGCTACAACAGTCTGGCTCCTCCCCCTCATACTGGTCACCAGTCTGGTCACACACTGTGGTGGGATGCCATCCCATTATTCAAACAGCATTTGTTCATCCAGAAAGTATACATTACTTCAGCTGTATTAAGACAATCTGTTTACATAATGCACTTTTATGGGATTATGAAGATTTTTATCTAAGTGCTTATATGTTGAATTGCTCACATCTGTGTTTTCTAGTCATGATTAGAGCTCCACCCCAGAATTTCAGCCCTTTTTTTTACTTTAAATCTGTCCGTGTTTCACAGTTCAGTAGTGTTTTGGTTTCCTCATTTGTGCTTTTAACTCGCCCAAACACATACTACTCTGATTTCACTGCTTTCTTGTCCCTTATGAGCAGTTCCTCTTGTTTACTCTGGACCTCACGTAACAGTTTGTAACATAACAGATGTTACCAACTGTAATACCTATCCCTCTGGCACAATTTACAGATGTCCTGTGTTAGGAGTTACTGTGAATATTAAATCGGAGATGTCTGACAAAGAGAGGAGGAAGTTAAATGCTTTGGAATGCTCAAACAATCTGAAATATTTGGCCCTGCAAGCCCGACCTGAAGGTTGTGGGTAGTCAAAAAGCACTACCTCCCTATCTGGGCTGTTTTTTCCTGGAGGTGAAACTTCTCCCCTGAACTTATGCTCGCATCTCTGAACATGGACAAAGGGAAGTAACTAGTGGTGCAAGCTCCTTACATATTTATGGAGTCTTGGAGTCATCTCCCACTATCTTCAACCAGCGTCATATAACTGTGGTTCTGATCTGGAGTTCCCCACAGCTCCAGATGAGCATGCTAGATAGCGTTCTTGCTCTAGAGAATGCTCGACAATGCAAGCCTACTTGATCCGCTTTGACTCGTTCACACAGAACGCTTTTACTACAGTTCCTGAACACCAGTTGCATGCAAACTTGATGCTGATCAAGGACGTTTTTGTCATGAACTTAGAAACTTGCAAAATGGAATTAAATTGGTGTAGTGTGAAACTCACTGAGTAATCCCCCAAATAAAGACAATAAATAATTTTACTTCTGCGTCAAAACTCTGCTGTATGTGTGCAGCGTATACCGTCAGCTACGCTGTACCCTGACGTGCACCTCTCGCTAAATGTAACTGCAGAAGACAGAGGAGTCAAACTCATCCAAGGCCGCATCATCACCATGGTTACTGTTAATGGGCCAGTTATTCTTTACTTTCTCAACCAGCTAGTTGTCAGATTTTCTGCTAGTTCCTGAACTCATACAATTGAGACTTTTATGCTAAAATCCAAAATTCTTCTTGTATCATCGCAAATTTAAAAAAAAAAGTTGGCTTTTTTTTGTAAAAAATCTATTTGTTGTGAAATTGTGAAAGATTGAGATTTTTTTTTTTTAAGCAACCAAAACTTTTTATCGTACAAACACAAATGTCACAAAATTGTGACTTTAACTTAAAACTGCATTTTATTTATTTATTTTTTTTACATAAACCAGCTGTTTATTTATACCACTTTTTGTTGTCAATCAAACAGGCATCTGCATTGAAAATCGGCCAGATCAAAGGAGGTGGTGGGCCACATTTGGCCCTGTGGTGTAGGAAACCTGATTGGTCCACTCAGTAGATTTGTTCTGCTTTGTCTTTGTTTTCCCCACTGCTGCGTCCTCATTGCCGTCTTCAAGTCAGGTTGAATGATAGTTTGCTGCCGTGTTTGTAAAATACAACTGATGTTTGATGATTCTCAGCTTCAACAAACATTAAATATACTTTATTTGCTCCGTTGCTATGTCAGAGTTACACATGGCAAATAAACAAAAGGAAACTCGAGACTACGAGCTAAAGGGCTGCAGAAAAGAGCCCACACTGCCATCTAGCTACTGGTGGTGGAATTACAGAACGATGCAAATAGTAATGTGTAAATAGGGAAGACCAGGTATGGTTGTAACATCGGATTTAGTTACAGAGTAAAATAAGCCCAGTGCACACTGGGACACAACAAAGTTGTTATTAACTGAGATCTACATGTAATTTGTGCAGGTGTATTGAAGTAGAGCGTTCATTAAGCATGTTTCTTCTAGTAAATATGAACACACAGATATTTACTAGAAACCATAGACACACAAACATTTGCTGTCTTTTTTCAGACACACACACACACACACACACCCACACACAGACACACACTCTCTCTCTCCTGAGTTAAAAAGAAAGTAGCTTTGAGTTATGGTCAGTAAGAAAGAGACAGACATTGTTCTGGATTGTTATTTGATTTTAATAATCTTCATTTATAAGACTATTACACAATGCAGCCTTTGTTTTTTCCTTCTTTTTGTCTGGTGTTACAGCTTACCCCAGCATGTGTTACCCCGGTAGTGGGGTGGGTTGTACTTGACCTCAACTCACGAGGTCTGTGAGACTCCTGCAGGTGTTTGATTTGGTGCCATTTGTAGTCAACAAATGTGGGTACTTTGAATGAAAGTTTGAGAACTCTGACTGAAAAATTCAGTGAGATACAGGTGCTGAAGCAAATAGTGTTACAACCATACCCGGTCCCCCCTATAAACACCAAAGACGGCGTAGGCGTCATGCGTAGCCAGAAGCATAAATCAGCCTGTCCAGTATCCCACTTCTATGAAAACAGCTTGTGCAACATGTTTCTCTCTACTATCAGCTCAGCAGCAAACAGCCTGCCTTCTTTATCAGTATATTCCATTTCTTTGAGTATGTGTCTCTTATGCTGCATGACATGACTCATACATTTTCTCCTTATGAAGCAGTTATATAATGTGCTGAGTCAAAACACTGTGCCATGCATAAGAAAACTGAGGTTAAAATAGCATATCTAAGCAGAATCATGATTTAAGTATTGAGTAAAAGTGAAGAAACTTGTGCCCCAGAAGGACTGTTTTAAATGCATTTTCACTAAAAAAAAAATAAAAAACTGCAGGACTGTCCTTTGAGAAACTGGAACAAAAAAGCAAAGGAGATGGGACTCAGGAGCTGGTATGGGGGAGATGGACTGATGCAAATACAGAAACCAGACTAACCACAAGGGTGGCAACATGCTTGAATGACACGGCTAGGGGAGAAAGAAAAGGCATGATGGAGAGAGACATAGTGAATAGTGGCAAGCGTGATTTCTAAAGCCAGAGTCACATTATGCCAGCTCACTGGGGCACCACTTGCTCCGCAGCTGCCAATAAAAAAGCCCCGTCCAGCGGGAGTGATATCTCAGGGAGCTGGAGAAGAGCTGCTCTCTCTTTAAGGCCTGACAGAGACTTTGATGGCAGGCGTGAATTTAATCCATGGACCTGCTGGGATGCAGAGGATGAAAGCAGCAGGAAAGCTTTTCCTACTTCAAGGACCTTGGCTGACTCGAGGATCGCCTGCCAAAAAAGCTTTAAACCTGATGACAAATTCATTTACACAGCTGCAGTCCCATATGCCCAAGTTCACCATGGAAATTTGGGGTAAATCTTACCTTTGCAAACAATTATAATGTATGAGAAGTGTGTTATTTAACTTGAGACAGAACAGGAGGAAGCATGCCTCCGCTTTGCCCATTTTCTTTCTCAGTAGATGAACATTTAATATATTCAGTTTGTGATTGCTCCTATCTCGCCAGAAGGGATGGTCATTTTTGTTTTGTCCGTGGCATGTCAGAATCCTCCACTCAACTGTGTTGCCTGTGGCGCTGCGGGAGTACATCTAGCTGCTCAAGCATATTGATATGAGTTTATTATGTGTAAAAACAGTCACTTAGATGGCACCGAGGCAGAGGAAACTGATTTTGCAGCCATGCAAAGGGCAGATTGCGGCAGCAGCAGCAGGGTGGCCAGAAGCCTGCTGGGAAAAAGGTTTATGAATATGTTTGTCTCAGAGCTTTTTGCTCCTCCTTATTCTTAACTTATGTTTAACACTTGGTGCTCTGACATCTGGAAGCTTCTTAGGAGAGGGAAAATTACACAAGTTTTTCTTCCTGGAAAGATTTCCAGAATATTTGAAGTGGACACACCTAATCCATAGAATGAAAGCCACTAAAATCAGGAGGGTGGATGTTTCTCTTCTGCTTTAACTGGGCGGACTCGTCAGAAGTATTATGCCATCTTTGGTCAAAGAGGAGATGCCCTCTGATTTCATCTCTTGGAGATAATGGGTTTGACATCAGGCTCTTGTTGCCTTCTGTCTACATTTGCTGAACATTACACCTGGAGTGCTTGAATTACAGCTTATTGCTGGATCACGAACTGAGACAAATGGTGGTAAGTAGTTACAATCAGGTACACAAAATGTTGCTTAATTATGGCTTAATTATAGAAAGCAAACAAGGAACTATCTGCTACTTTTGTGACTTTTTAAAAAAAAATTACTAGTATTTATCCCCGTGGGGAAATTCTTTCTCCGCATTTGACCCATCTGGGCTGCTGGACCCAGGGCGCACTGCCGCGGTGCGGCGCCAGAGGAGCGGGTGGGGGTTTCAGGTGCCTTGCTCAGGGGTACCTTATCCATGGATGTGGACGTGAGGAAGCGCCTGTTCGGATTGACCATTAGTTAATCATCAAGTTCTGAGAAAATAAATGAAAAGTAATGCTTAGTTAATGGTCAACTCATCAAAAATGAAAGTATGAAAATAATCAAGGAACCAACCATCATAACTATTAGTTAATCATTCAGTTGTGAAGTGGGCTTTAAGAAAAGAAAATAAGTAAACTAATAAGTAACTAATTGGTACCCAATATAATGTGCATCTCAGGACACGGTGGGTTTGTAGCTAATGTTTAAATAACGAGTAATTCATGTGCTTTGTTTTCTAATTTTCTGTCATAAACTATCTATTCATAACTCGGATAAAGAGAGAGATTAGCATGATTAAAGATATTCATTAGCTACTCATTAACTAATGATTCATTTATGCAGGATCTTCCCGTCTGGTAACTGGACGTCCACTGTGTAGTTCTGCATTAGAAACCATTAAGGAATTATGTGCTGTGAGCATTAAAATCCATTTTACACCTAAAAGATTAACTAGCAGTTAAGTAGCAGTTAGTTCCTTGATTGGTAAATTTTTATTTTAATGATGACCATTAGTTAAGCATTACTTTTCTTAAAACCCACTCTACAACTTAATAATTAAGTAATGCTTAGTTGATGGTTTGTTTCCTGATAATTAACTGGTAATTAAATGACACTTTGTGAATCTATGGTAAAGAATTACCGCCATTTGTCTTCAGCAAACGATCCAGGAACGAGCTTAGTTTCTATTATTAATGAACAGTGTCACCCAAACAGCGTTACAATCTATTTTAATTCTGATAGTATGTGTTTTCTCATTTCATTCTTGAAAACACACCTGGTCCTCCATTCTAAACTTTCAGACTCCCCAGCGGGATGTGGATACCTGCTCTTTGAAGCACTGAGAAATAAAACATGGAGAAAGCAGAGCAGAGCCAGGATGTGGGAATAACCCACCGCCAGCTGGAGCGCGCTCCAAGAAAACAGGTGACTGTAATTAAAAGAGGATGTGTGTTCAGGTGTAGTCACCAGCTACAGGGAGCCTTGTGTCAGTCTCAGCACTGGGTAAATGCGGAGCTAGACCTTTCAGCATAAAATCTTTGCCATATTAATATGCTGATCAATAATCTGACCAACTGGTGCTGTGGAGAACACGATGCTTGCAGAAACTAAGCTGCTGTTTGCTGAAAACACTCAGCTGATGTGATGAGATGAGAAAAGCAGATTTATTTTGTGTACAAGAGGCTAAGTGGAAGGTTATGGAGTTAAATCGTCTCCAAAGCAGTTGTTTGCTTAAAAAGAACATGTGAAATTGAAAATAAAAGTAAAAAAATAAAGGTTAATCCTTTAATCCTGAATTTTAAAAAAAAGTGAATTAAAAATGTATTTAAAGTCCAATTCAATTCATAGTTTAACATTATTTTAGTTTCATATTTTCTGTTTTTATATTCAGAAATCTTTTATCCACTTTGATTTTTTTAAATTTTCTGTTTCAGTATAAGAGTGATCGGTATTTCACACACTTCAGACATGGACCCACGTCCACAAAGTAACACAAATATCAGTTCACTTCACGCTGTCAAACATTCTGAGGTATGAAGTTTATATAGTCAGACAAAGTACAGAGTATAATGACAAACAGTGGAGGCAGATCTGAAAACAAGTGAAGACACTGACCAGGGAGAAGCGCGTAAATACATTTAAATGTTTCACTGATGCTGCTCACTTTAAGTTTCTTTGTAGAGCAAATGACAGCAAAGGCATTAGTTAGAAATGTCAAAGTGGACATGCTCCACAACTGTTTCACATATTTACTTGTCATGTATGTGGATAAATATCAATTGCAATAAAACATTGTCAGTTTTGATGACTCTCTTCTAACTCTACCCATCACTGGTGCTGTGAAAAAGTGTCTTTATTCTACTTTGGTACAAGGTTGTGCTCAACGATGACGTTCCTGAGTTTTTGAAGCCCATTTTTCCTTGAACTGTGGATGCCATGTTCCAAAGAGGCGGGACAAAACTGTGAAAGCCAACAGCAGAGCCAATGGCTGTCCGCCAAGTGCATCAAATGAATCTGGGTCTGATTGGTCAGCTTTAGTGCTTAATATAAATTTATTGCACAATTCACCCCCGTACAGCTGTCATGGGTATAACATCTAAGCATAGAGATCAAAACTGATTTTTGTACCAGGCTGTAGAAATGTTTCATTCTGCTGCAACGTTGGCACTTTTTCATGGAGGTCAGTGAGGATTTGCTCTGTTTTGGAGCCAGCTCCTAGTGGTCGGTGGAGGAACTGCTGATTATATGGCTTCGGTGTGTTTTATTTTTCTCTTCCACCTTGGTTAAGCACATTTATAAAATATCTTAATTTAGCTTAGAAGAAGTTTTTTTTTTGTTTGTTTTGGTTTCCTGGCCTTATGTCTTTATGTTTGCCGGTGTCTCTTTCCTGTCATCAATATTGTTTCACCAAGTCTGTAGTAAATTTAAAATTCTGTTTTGGCATCAACATACTCTTGATTTTACTTTCTTTTTTTTTTTTTTTTAACCTGAAAAGCTGATAGCAATTGATCAGAACATACATGGGATTCCCTGCAGTGCTCTAAAACTTCAAACACCAACACCCAAGTTTGAAAAGCTAAGGTGTTACTTTTTATTCCTCCTGCATCAAACACATCCTTGATCAAACGTCAAATTCTTCAAACATGGTGTCATCTACCGCTGTCCAGTCGGGTTAGATGTGAAGAGATATAACAATACAAAGGAAGTGCTGCAGCTGTGATTGCCCACCGCCCCTCAGGTGTCTCATAATGAAATAACCAGTCACAAAGCCAATGAAACCTGGCAGTGGACGCCACCCTGCCACCCTGTTCTGCCCTTTCAAGCCTTATCCAGCCCAAATCTACAGTTCATTCCAAACCATAGTTAGAAATCAGAGTTTAAGATTATAATTTCAGTATTCACAAATACAGACATGCTTGCACTGTTTGGCTGGTGTACCTGTGGTCCGGAGTGAAGGAAACCACTAATGCAGCTGTAGACTGGTCACAAATCAAAACCAGCTCTAATGACCTACCTGTTTACACAGGAAATCTGCTCATTTCAACTATGTACAATTTGCTGTACCACTTTACTTGTGGCTTGCTTCTGATTTTTTTCTTCTTTTTTTTTTATAAATAGACTTTGGTTTCACCACGAGGCCCATGAGTGGAGGCCCGCAGCCTCACACAGGTCGAGCTACAGAAAGCCAGCTCCAGTCCAATTTGCTGCAGGTTTCCCCGAGGAGAGGAGCGGTGTTGATTTTGGCACACGCTCCCAGACCCAACCAACAAATCCTGCCTTTTTTTCCAGACGTGTTGGCTCAGGATCTCATTGGAGAACAGATCAAGAAGGAGAGTAAAGAAAAAGAAGGGGGGAGGGGGGGACACAGCCCCGGGGCTGGAGGGAGATATTGTATGCATGTGCACTCAAGTGCAAGGTTTGTGGCCAGCTGCTTAAGGATTTTTCTGGGGAGTCAAGATTATCCACAGAGTCAATAGAGTGAGGGGGGAGAGAGAGAGTCTGCTTATAGCAGTGCAACTCAATTCTGCTGGGGTAACAGAGAGACACTGTAAGCACTGTTTTTTTTCTTCCTCTTTTATTCAGACTGAGGCGCACAACCATTCATACCAAAGATCTGTGAGAATACTGGCTTCCAGTGAGGTCATTTTAAATCCAACGCATCTCTACAGAGGGTTTGACAAAAATAGCTGCAGAAGTGCATGACAAATTTCACATTCAGCAAAGGAATCCTGTCAAAACTCACTTTCAAGCTCACAATCATTCCCGTGCCTCATTTTCTTTTATTTTACTCAAAGAATAATTATGTCTTGAGGGATGCTGTTATCTTTATATCTCTTATAATTTTAAGCTTTCACTTGATGTAATAAAGTGTGAGCGAGGCGCACACAGTAAAGAGTGTTGATCAGGCGCAGCATCCCCTCCTCCTGGTTTGAAATGGAGTGGGATAAGAGCTGTTGCCAAGGTCACGGCTCTGCATTTAGACAGCCATGGCTGTCAAAGGCTGAAAGGACTCAAGCCCTTGAAACACCTTCTGGCTAGCTCCTCCGTTCTCTCTGTGGTTAAACTGCTAAAGGTAACAGAAAGGAGGGGAGAGAGAGAGAGAGCGAGCGAGCATGGCTTGGAAAATGTGAAAGGGACGAGACCAGAAGGGAGTCTGCATTTCACTGATACCAAACTCTACCACGCTGTCACACTTTGAATAATTGCGAGGGACAGGCTGTGGACACCCCTGAGCCAGAGTGTAACCCTGAATAATACCCCACCTTGGGGCTTTCTCTGGCAGCTCTGCACTCAGGCCTTGACGGCAGCGCATGCAAAGCCAGTTAGCAAAGCCACTTAGCTACCTACTGTAGTTTGAGACTACAGTTAATTTTGAAACTTTAACCTACTTTAGCCTCACCTTATCGCCAAGAATGAGACATTCCAAATGTCTCTGCTGAAGCTTGTGGAGGAGTCTTTTTTTTCGGGGGGACTGCATTGTGCTTCGACAGCCCATTTAGGGAGCTTTTTAAGGGTTTGTCAGACAGGAATTTAGATTGGAGCCTTACATGACCTCTCCCAGGGGTCACTGGCTGGATCTGTTGGAGCTTTTGTTGGCACACCTGGGTGATGGAGCCTTGACGGAGCAACAAGCTCCTGTTTCAGGTTTTGTGTGGGCCTACTAGAAAAAAAATAAAATAAAATAAAGTAAAATCCATCAATAGGAGGGGATCAGCTGAGTAAGGGAATTTTTTCCAGACATTTGTAATTACTATAAAGATCCATCGATCATCATCAGTGGCTAAATTGGAAAATATTTTTAAAAAATTAATAAATAAATAATTTAAAGTATTTATTTATTACAATTCATTAAATGCCCTCAGACAAACTGCATCTGTTTGTTTTGTTTTTTTTAAACAAGACAGTTTATTCAGACAAAAAGAGTTAGCTACTAACTGTGACTTTTCACTGGACTTTTTGTGAAATAAAAAAAATAAAATAAAAGTAATTGAAATTCACAATACTAAGGTTAGGAATGCTGATTACATGGAAATATAAATACATCTGAGTTTAGAAATAGATTCTAAAGAAATGCCTTTGAAAGGTGAACAGACAGCTCAAAGTAGGTACTGAAAGTGTAATAATAATAATAATAACAGTAACAACAACAACAACAATAATAATAACAATAATAATAATGATAACAATAACAACAACAACAACAATAATAATAACAATAATAATAATGATAACAACAATAATAATAATAACAATAATAATAATAACAACAACAATAAT
>JBAMYA010000013.1:2565970-2584938 GCA_037176975.1 Arrhamphus sclerolepis
TTTTCCTTTCACGCATGTTTCTCACAAGTGCCCGGTCTGTGTTTGTGAATGTACTTTATGTGTGTGTGTGTGTGTGTATATATATATATATATATATATATATATATAATTGTAAAACATATTGTGAGGTTTATTGCCACAATCCAAGTTTTTCCAAATTTGCATTAATTAGCATTAACATCCAATTAGCCTATTAGTTTTCAAATTATTATTATTATTATTAGTAGTAGTAGTAGTAGTAGTAGTAATAATTTCTTAATTTATTTACTTTTTCTATCAATGCTCAGTTGCCATGATACCACACCAATTTCAAACATTGCAGTAGGTATCAATTGTTGTGCTTTGACATAAATGTTACAGAATTATACCATTAACTGAGTTCTTTCTGCAGAACAACGCGTTTCTCCAGGCAACTTTCATATATAAAAGAAGAAATAATGCAGAATGTGTTTTTTTGTGTTATTTTCTATAATTGTAGGGAAACCACAAATGTTTGTGTATAAAACTTGCAAAATTCTTTCTTTGTCTCTAAATTAGATAACATAAAAGCAAGGGACTTTACAGATTATTAGGTTATCACATATGATTCTTTATTGAAAAAGGTATGAGTAAAGCAGATTTTGTTTGATTTCTGCAGCAATTCAACTCCAAAAGCAGTTAACTTCACTTTAATATCTACTCTTCTTTAAGCCTGCTGAAAGCAGAAGGAGGAAGGGGATGAGATGAACTGAAATGGCGAAAATGTGTCACCTATCCAGTTTTTCACACTTTTCTGAAATAGGGGTGACAAACAGGCAAATGTCATTTGTGAGGAGGCGAATTGTGACAGGATTTCTGTCAGGGTTGGCAACTCTAATTAGACGAGTGGAGCAGTCAGGCTGAGAAAGAGCAGCACTTAAGCTGGAAGGGTCAAGGGTTCACTCAAACATTTACCAACATACAGCACTGTAAAGTACAGATTACACACAGACACGCTCACAATATGCACACAGAGTACATACTTCACAAAGCTCTATTAGAGAAAGTGCAAAGGTCATATCTAGTTTATGACCTTCAGCTAAATGGAGTCTTTCAGTTTTAATTCAGTTCCTGTGAATACGAAGAAGTATGGGTGAGCTATGTGTGCCCTTTCTAATTGTGATATTTGTTATTGTGTTTGCAGTCCTTCTACCCCCCACCCACTACTACCACCACACAAAAAATAATAATGATAAAAAAAAGAAAAATGCAGTCAAATGCTCAGAGACTCTGCAGGGCTAAAGCTATTTCTCTTGCTGATACTTCCCTCATCATCACCCACGTACATGCAAAGACAAATCCATGTCACATGTCCTCATCCACAGGAAAAAAGGAAAAAAAAAAAAGAGGAAAAGGTCCACATGAGTCAACTGGCATGCATAACAGTGGAATTTGAACCTGAGGGACTGTGTTCAATCTGGGAGACATAATATCCCAGGGCACTTCCCCGGTTTCCTCATCCCACTCCCACTTCAGCTTGCTCAGTTGGGTCTGCACACAGTCTGCCCTCGCTCTCCAAAAAACTGATATCTTTTAAAGGCTGCTCCAGGCAAGGCCAGTTTACATATATCTAACTCGACAGGTGAGCCAGGGGGAAACAAGACCAATGACCTGCATGGATCTGTTCAAATGCAAAGACTAGAGAAAATGAAATATTGTATGTTTCAGTCTTTCTTTCCCACTCAGTCTTTGAATAGTTTCCATTGCTTGCTTTGTAATTACTTATTTTGTTCAATTTGTCTTGTTGAATGCACATTACATTGAGTGTGATTGTGTGGGTGTGTGTATGTGTGTATACAGTGCTCAGCGTAAATGAGTACACCCTCTTTGAAAAAGTAACATTTTAAACAATATCTCAATAAAAACAAACAATTTCCAAAGTGTTGACAAGACAAAGTGCAAGTAAGGTCAATAATATTACTTAGCCCTTTTTCTTTTTTCAGTTTTACTCAAATTATGGTGGTGCACAAATTATGGTGGTGCAAAAATGAGAACACCGAACTGAAAGTCTCTGAAGCAAAGGTAAATTGTAGACTACAGATGTCTAATTTAACAAGAATACAACCATCCTTGACTCTAATTAGTCATTACACGGGTGTCCCGCAGACAGTTGAGTATAAAAGTGTGTCAAAACCCCTTCCCATTTCATGCTGTCTGCAATGGCACCACATGCTTCATTAAACGTGTCATTAAAACTGGAAGGATAGTGGGGAAGCATCCTCTTCTAAGAAGTAATGTGGTTGTAAAAATAAATAAATAAATAAATAAAAAATCTTGAATGATCATGATCGGCAATCACTTAAACATTTGGTAAAATAAAATCATAAAATATAAATAAGTACAACTCACTACTATGTTTAATAGTGAAAGTAAGAGCATTTCCACACACACAATTCAGACTCAAGGGATTGGGGATTAACAGCTGTGTAGCCTCAAGAAGTGAGGCTAATTGGAAAAAAAAACAGGCTTCAGTTTGTTAGGGAGCATAAAGATTGGACTCTGAAACAATGGAAGAAAGTCATGTGTGTCTGAGTAAAGATTTATCCTGTTCCGGAGTGATGGGCACATCATGGTAGAGGCAGATGAAGTGATGCACCCATCATGCCTGCTGTCTACTGTACAAGCCTGTGGGGGCAGTGCTATGATCTGGGGTTGCTGCAGTTGGTCAGGTCTAGCTTCAGCAATGTTATTGAGGTCAGCTGACTACCTGAAAATGCTGAATGACCAGATTATTCTATCAATGGATTTTTTTTCTTCCCTGATGGCAGGGGGATATTCAAAGAAGACAATGCCAGGATACATCGGGCTCAAACTGTGAAAGAGTGGTTCAGGAAGCATGAGACATTTCATTTTCACACATGGATTGGCCACCACAGTGTCCAGACCTGAACCCCACAGAGAATCTTTGGGATGTGCTGGAGAACACTTTGTACAGCAGTCCGACTCTCCCATCATCAATTCAAGATTGTGGTGAAAAATTAATGCAACTCTGGGTGGAAATAAATGTTGTGACATTGCAGGAGCTTATCGAAATGATGCCACTGTGAAAGGGTGCCATAATCTTGGCAAACACAGAAGAAAATACTTCTTTAACTGTATTTATAACAACAACAGCAACAAAAAAAGGTCCTGCTGTATGAAAATGCTTTGACAGAGAACTCACTAAAGAGTTTGAGATTAAAACAGATATGTCAGATGGGCTGTGGCTGTTCTTGCACTCATCTGACAGCTCACATAAAAGCAGATTTGCTACAACACGACTTTACCAAAGGTTGGGTAACATCTTTCTTTGCTAACAGCGAAACAGCAAACAGTAACACACACACAAAGGGATGCAGAAAGTAAATCAAAACTATTTCTAATGACTTATCTCATACTTCATTTAAAAGTAAGGCAAGACATTATTTTTACATAAGCAGTAACCTTGCTCTAAGCTTGCTTTGTTTTTGGAACAATTGCCAAATGTCCCAAAGTGGATAAAGTTCACTTGCTCCTAGGTCATACCATGCAATGCTCAGAGACAGTATGAAAATCAAAGAGCTGCATCTTGTACTCTAGAAGGCTCAGTTAGCATGCTAATGTGCATTTTATTCCAAATTAATAGAAACCTGTTCTGCTTTCAGAAACCTGTTCTAAGATTGTAGCAACACAGCTTAGGGTAACAAAGTTGCATCCAAACAAACCTAAGAAGAATGTTCTTCAGATAGACCAGAAAACCAAAGCTGAACCACCACATTTGGAAAACTAAACTCACCAGTACCAGTCCAGCTGATACTGTCAAAGCAAGATGGTGGAAGAGTGATGATTTGCACTTGTTTTGAAGTCACACAGTCGAGTCCAGAAACACAGCAGCTAAAACTTCAAAACAGTGTCATGCAACTGCAGAATAACTCTTAGCATACAAACAACTCCACAACAAAATGACAGAAAAAAAAAAAAAATCTTATTGTTACACCGACAACATCTTAAGAAAACTATGCATAAATCAGTTCCTTAAAGTTATATAAACTGAAGTAACTTTTGTAAGGAAGAGTGGGTTAAAATTCCATTATTGTGATGTGATAGACTGATATTGCACAGAAAATGTGACATGGTGTCATATGTGATGGTTCATATGAGCTTGGCTTGGCTGAAACCAGGTACAGAACATAATGTTTTTCATTATGCTGCGATATGTAAAACCTTGACATTGCATTCATTGCATTGCTCCTAGTTCATAAGGACAGCATCATATCTTTATAGGATGCGTATACCTGTGATCCACGACATTAAAAAAAGAAAAATACAAAATACAACAACAAATATCGATATAAAAGGAAAAATCAACCAAAGAAGCTTCCTAAAAATGTTATATTTCAAGGTCAATAATAAAGTACAATACAAGACAATGAAATACATTGGATCATACTTATAAATTATCCTCATTTATTTATTTGTTTATTTTCCTAGGTTTTGGCACAGACAGAAAGCATTTGAAAATCTAATATTTTTGTGTGTTTGTGCATGTTTTGTGTCTGCAAAGCTCTCTTTATCACCCATATTTCACACTCACAAGAGTCCACACAACTGAAATTCTCTGTTCACCTCCCAGCAATGTTTAGTTGATGATGACGAGTTCTCCCACTTACCCAGTATGTACCTTATTCCATTAGAGCATGCAAGTGAAGCCTAGGGTTATGCTTTCAAGATCATATCTTCATTACTAGCATTGAATCATGGTCTTTGAGCCGCTATCTAGTAGCGCAGGCTCCTGGGATTTAGCTGAAGGAGGAAAGTTGATGTGATGGATAAATTGATAGTTTATCTTTAATTTTTATCTTTGTCTTTAACTGGGAGCTGATTTTTCAAAAAGACATTACGGGTTAATTGTGTTCATCTGGATGCAAAAAATGCATAATGACTTTTGCTCACAGTTGTTATCTGCACCAATATATAGAGTGATTCTTTAGATTCCACCTTTAGCTTTACAACCTGTCTGCAAAGAGTTTTATTTAAGCTTTCAGCTCCAGACAGTGCTGTCTGGTCGCAGTTGATCTCCTATTGATGTTTGTGTTTTGTCAGTGAGATAATTGGCAATACCTCCAGCACATAAACACTGTTCTAATTAGGAGGGATTCCCAGAGCTTGGAAATACATCTAAGAGAATCTATAATGCGAGTCCTACTCTTTAAGTGTATAAAAATCTTTAAACCTTAAATTAACCATTAAATTCAATGCAAAAAATGGTTACCTTAATTTGACATTGATAATCAAGACAGACTGTATTGTGATTACAGTAAATTAAAAATCCAATAGCAATTAATTGTCACCCCTTCCTGATGTAAATTATTTGACTTTCTTTGAGCATTTTTTTCTTTTTTTTTCTTTTTTTTTTTTAAAAGGAAGAAAAAAAAAACTTTAGTTAGAAAATTCCTCATTCAAAACATGTCCAAAATATTTTTTTTTCTTGCAGACTTCAAACAAATGTGTTTGAAGACAACTACTACTACAATAAGATATTTTACTCATATTTCCAAATAAGGGGGTTCACCATCATATCTTGACACATAGAGGGGAATAGACGCTACCCAAGTGCTGGGGCTCTGGAAAAGAGCAACTGTCAATGATGATCCTTCCTTGTCGAAATGACAACAAAATAACCAGGATATTCTTGTGTGTTTCAGCATGTCGACATTCTTTCTTGTCTTGTCCTTTCCCTCACACCAAATCAATGCCTTTCAACCTGTTTGTGCGGAGCAATCTTTTGGCCATTTGACTCATGTCACATCAGTTTTGGAGGGATATACAAGTGCAACTTCTCAGCTTTGGATCTTTGTAATGTACATTCCACAGCATGATAGTAGCACACCATGGTTATTTGAAGGTAGAAAATGTAAAATAAGTGATGTCTGTCACTTGCTTTGGCGTGTTACTTTTCCTTTTGTGTCTGTAAAAACCCCATGTACAAAGCATTACAATTAGTGCTGCCACCTAGAGGATAAAAATATCAGCATTTCCGCGGTACTTGAGTCGCCTCTATTGAGTGGATTCCTTCTGGTTTTAAGAAGGTTATCGCTCAGTTTCTCAATATAGGATTAAAAAAAAATGTAAAAAACATGTGTGCAGTAGTAGTACATACATATCCTATAATACCTGTATCATGCCAGTCGATGTTAATGTGCTGAAGCATCTGAGATGGATTATCACACAGTCGTAATATATATGGTCAGCATTTCAGAATTGTTCTTTTTTTTTTTCCCACTTTTTCCCTAGGAAAGAACAGTATCAGCTGTTGTCAGCATGGAGCCCAAAAGCCAAGCTTTTGATAGTATTGGGTTGTTATCAGTGCCCTTGGCAAAGATAATTCACACTTCTGTGAGGTGTGCAAGAGCATGATGTCATGCCCAACAGATTCTAAGAGCTATGTTGTCAGAGGCAATTGCCCCTGCTAGAGTCTTCCAAGGAAAATTGGTCCTGGGGGACAGGGAGCACTAAGAGCAATTCAAATGGTCTACTATGGATGTTAAATCAAACAGCACAGTGTCACTCTCTTGGACATGAGTTGCTGGGGTCACACCATGGAGCTAGGTATGGGCAAGGGGTTTGTTCAAAAGTGCCTGGACCAGGTCTTCACCCATAGGACCCAGTTAGGATTAACCTTGATGTATGGTTCAATGTAGCTACATGTAGCCCTCATGTGAGACCTTCGTTGTAGTTGGTGTTTATACTTGTTCATTGTACACCAAATGCTCGGAGGCAGTCTGAGTTATTTTCTGCAATGCTAATGCTTGCAGTGCTAAGCTTCCTTTTCTTTATTTGCTTATTTATTTTGTTTCCTTCGTTTCTATTTGCTTCATTGCTCACAAAAGCCAATGAAGCAAATATACCATTTTTTATTTGAGTTGAAGCTGGTGAATTTTTACTGGCATTACAACAATCTATCTTGCTACCATGAAGGTGGTAGGAAACGGGTACAGGGATACAATGCTACCAAGGGGACCAATCACATCAAGCAGACCATTTTCATTTGGTGAGCTCTGCGTTGACCCTACAGGTAGCAACATTTCTGTGGAGGTGCACATGATGGGGAAAAAAGAGGAGAAAAAAAATAGGAGATGTGGGGGTGGGGGGAAGAAACATCCAGCTCCTATGAATTGTATGAGCTCCCGTGTAGCTGAATTATAGATCTGCTCTGCTGTTTTTTTTTTTTTGTTTTTTTTTTGCCAGGATGATTGACAGAAGTTGTAGGCACATCTTCAAACCTCATGCCCCAGTCATGAAAGTGGAATGAAATCTCAAAATGTCCCGCAAGAGCTCAGCAATCCTCGGTATCTCCATTTCTGACTCAATGACTGTGGTGGGATATGAAATCTCATTTGTCCACAGTGGCAGTAAACATCTTTTTTTCGTTATAAACCATTGTGGGAAGAGGCCTTGACATCTCTCCTTGTCTTAACTTTGATTCGCAGCATCTGTGCATGTTTTCCCTCACAGTTTGTCATGCGCTCTCATCTCATTCTGAGGACAGGTATAACACATCCACAGACATTTTTCACTTGTCCAACAAATTGAAATAGGAAGAGTAACTCATCAAATGATATCAAGCTTGGCTTAAACAGCTTTACTGTGACCTGGTTTTCATTGGTGGACATTCCTGCAAAAAAGTCTGACATCAACATCACAGCAATGTTTCTTAGATTTTGTACAAAAGGCTGCAAAGTCCAATAGTCTGTAGTCATATGAATTATGCTAATGCTATGGTTCAGCCACAATTGAAATTCGATTTGAATCCTCAGAAAACTGCCAAATTTCCATTGTAGCGACATCACCCATTCGTCATATTCAGACTCCATGTTTTTTTATTTAAAGCAACACAACAGAACTTGAAAAAAAAGTCTCAAAAATTATTACTATTTTTTTATATACTATTATTAATCCCCGCATTTGACCCATCTGGGCTGCTGGACCCAGGGTGGTGGGCTGCCACAGTGTGGCACTCTGGGAGTTGGTGGGGGTTTCAGGTGCCTTGCTCAGGGACACCTCATCCATGGATGTGGATGTGGGGAAGCACTTGTTCAGGCACTCCCCCTGCCCACATCATTGGTACCAGCTGGGGATTGAGCCAGTGACCCTCTAGTTGCCAATCCAGGTCTCTAGCCGGTACACCATGGAAACCCCCAGTTAGTGGTAATTCAGGTTTTAAGAAGACAAATTCACAGTCTGGGTCCCTGTCGTTAAACTATGTTAGGACTGTATAAGATGGACTGACCCCGGGTCACACTGGCAGCGCTGCCAGATGTCCGGGGAGAAACCCATAATCAGACAAGCTGCTTCTCCCATTTTTATCATTAACGTGTCTCAAACTACAATTTCAGAGACGTGAAATACATCCGCAACTAAAACAAGCAAGAAGACTACAAACATTTTTAAGCAAATTTACAGAAAGACAAGAAACCCAAACTCACTTATAATAATCCAACATGGCAACCATGGCTACAGAGTTTACTACGTGAACTTAGCAAGACGCTATTAAACTATCTAATGTACATGATTACAACAAACGTCATGGCAGAGGCAACAAAGTAAGGAGGGCTTTATCAGAGAAAAAGAGAGATCAGCAAGATTCAATATCGTGTACGGGTTCTTGCTGATCTAAACTTGTCCTGAGTTGAGACCGGAGGGCTGCTATTGGTATAGCGTCCTAGCCTTGATGCTATTGGACTAGTAAGACATATTTCTTTTGCGTTCCACGTCTTGTGTGAGTTTGAGTTTGGTTGATATTAGACTGCATTACTAAAGTTTGTTTGTTTTCTCACTGGTTGATAGTTTACTTTGTAATAGAAGCCAGGAGATGAGGCGACAATATTTACAACAACTGTAACAGAAAGTTGCACTTCTCAACCAGAGATGGCGCTAAAGAGCACAATTTTCCGTGGTGTTGCTTTAAAGTGACACTGTTTAATATTTCAGGTTGTCTATTAACTGACATGGATTGTTTCATTCAAACGTATGAGCTTATGAATTAGTAATTACTTCCATCAATAAATCACAGTGTTCTGGTAGGTCTTGAATTTGACATTTATATATACATTGGCGTGTTATGGTGATCTCCATGTTGAATACGTCACCATCTTGAAACTACGGTCCACGGCAGGGAACATCCAGGAAAATACAGCTTCGCGTTTTGCAACACGTCTAAACATCATTATGTGCAAAAATGGACATTTCTGCAATGGCTGTTTTCTTCTGGATCCAGCTCCATAGCTCTTATAGATACATCAAATCTGTTTACATGCTTCTGTTTCAGCAGACTGTCTACTTTTTTATGTTCTGGATCTTTAGTATCCAGAATATTGTCAGGTTCTAGATCATACTTTTACATGTTATAGAAACTATCATGATCGTGTCCTGTATGTTTTTGCTAAACAATCCCACCATTTATTGTGGAGATATATTCACATATGCTGAAAAATGGCGCAATGATAAAGAAACCTTCCTGGAGCCAGACAGTGATCTGGATCACCTTCAAAATTTAATGAATTGTTCGCTGTCGCAATTGGATCCTGAAATTTTTATGAAAATCCATCCATAACTTCTTGAGTTATGTTGCAAACAAACAAACAAACAAACAAACCAACACCGGCAAACTCCTTGGCGGAGGTAATTAATAAAGAATGATTGCAGTATACGACCTCACTGCTAAATGGGAGAAAATCTTACATAGTGTCCTTTTAAACTCTCATCCTCTTCTCTTTATTATGTGAAAGTTCCTGGAGGTGTGAAATAGATTGTTTACGTTCCCTGCTGATGCCACTGTTGTAACTACCACAAATAATGGTGGGGAGATCCATTTTGTTAAAAGATGCATCATAATCCAAATCCATAATTTTCCATAACTGTGACGAAAAGAAATAGAGAAAGAAAAAAAAAAGACAAAAAAAACTAAACAAAAAAAACAAAACAAACAGCTCAGGTTGCATGGTCCCACGTAGCCTTTAAACTCCAGTATCCTGAGTGAAAATCTAACATTTAATCCTGTGACCACAGGACCACAATGATAATTATTCTAATAGGTTTCCAGGATGGAGTAAGAACATATGCTAAATTGTCGAGCAACAATTTAGTGTTGACTGTGTGTGCTGATTTCCACACAGACTCTCACAGCCGACATCAACACAAACTGTTGCTCTCATTTTTTTCTCTGGCTTTGAGATCTCAATATACTTCTGGTTCAGTTAGGATGTACATGTGTGTAGGATGTATCTGCGTTCTAGCATCCGTGGCAGGACAGCGTCCTCAGTATTCAGGTTACTCACTGCGTCACTCTTCTGCAGGGCGTACAGTGTTTAATTTAATGCAATCTTTAAAAGTCAGCAAAACTATTCTTCTTCATAATGAGGAGGAAATGTGCATCTCATGTCAACTAGTGGTTAACCTCAGAGAGGTTTTCATGGTGTTAATCTTGGACGAACATCTGAGCTTTTTAATAGAGGAAGCTAATTAAAAATCTGTTAAAAATCTCAGGAACATACCGTATACCATTTCCTTTGTTAAAAAAGTAAAGTAATGGGGCACCTGAATAGTCTCACTGTTTTCAGCTGTAACCAAAAGACCCATGACTGCACCTAATCTGCAAATTATGTAACACACGAACCATTTCCCTATGTAATTTTGCAGGAAACAAAAGGACAGTTATTTCAGGGGAGCAGTTATTCTGCACGGCGCTGGCAGAGGGCACGGTGGCTTCTGGAGAACAGCTTCCCCTCTCTCCTCTTTCAGCACCATGAAATGAAAATTTACATTCACTTAGTGGAGCCGTGGTGCTCGGTGGTAGACAGCTGTATTTTTAATGAGAGAGGGGAGATTTAATTACCTCTGTTTTAGTGGGCAAGACTTCTGCGGTGTAATGACAAGGGACATAAAGTGCAGGGAAGAGGTGGCAGATGATTCCTCTGCTCGCATCCCAGTAGTCACAAAGCTGAAGTGGAGCGGAGCTCGCTGGCACTGAGGCTGCAATTAATCCAAATTTATTCCACTGCTGCATGAGGGGGATCTGAAGGAGACAGTGGAAGTAGTCAAGGCAGCGAGTCTCCACAGGAGAAAGAAAAAAATACAAATAAGCACAGACTAAAAAAACAACAACCACAACCTCCAGATATTTTGCTGAAGTGTAACTCTCATTTTTTAATGTGATTATTAATGTGACTTTTCCCTCAAGGCCTTGTTTTTATAACATCAGCAAAACTACTTCAAGGCTACTGTACATCTGACATCTTCATGCTTGTTCACAGCAGCACAATTCAAGCTTCTACCAAGGTGACGGCAAGGTATCAGAGGCAGCTATCAGCATAACAGCACATCTGTAAATGCCAGATAAAGCCTTTCCTCTGCAAATTCACAGCTCTTTCAGCTCACGTGTAGCTCTGGTTCAAACATAATGTGCACTTGTAAAACGCTCACTTGGTGAGACTGAGAGACCGTCAACATCTTCGTTTTTGTGTCAATTGGCAGAATAATCAATTTCAGCAGTATCTGTTATCTCCACCCACCCATTCACTCACACACACACACACACACACAGTCATGAAGTTTTACAGTATTTGATCATCATCTAGGGAATAATGAGTGACAGCCCCATTTTCTCTCAGCTGCTTTAGAGAATAAATTCTATCTGAAGGCAGACAAAGTGGTTTATTTAGACCATCATGCTGAATTGAATATCCACAAAAATATAATTGAAATCTTGATAGCTAGCTCAGCTGCTGTATAAAATAACTGATGAGTCAAGGTCGAAGCGTTTAAATTGCAAAACAGTTTCAGAGTAATTGTGCATATTTTGATCAGCTGCTGCAACAGTAAACCAACTACAGAATGAGAGAAGGAACGTGTCTCCCCAGCTGCATTCACTCACTGAGATGATTACAATTTCTTCTAAAAGTGGCGGCATTTCAGCAACAGAGTGAGTTTAGCAAACTCAAAATGACACTGCAGTTCAGTCTAGCTGCAAGAATTTACAAGCTGGTGACCATGGAAATCTTGCCAACAAACCAGTTCTAAAGTTAAAAGACAACTGTGGCTGCTAACAGTTAGTGGATAAATTCTAAAACCCACTCTAGTCAATGAGAGTCTATAGATGGGTATTTTTTGTTGCATAAGCTTTTCTAAAATTCATGACACAAGTGGCACTTGGTGCATTGTTGGCAGACTTAGTGGATGCAGCGTGGTCCTTTCTCAGCTCAAGATTAATGAAATGCCAGAGGCTTCAATAAAGGATCTCTCTTTCCTCTTAGAAACCAAGAACACAAGTGAAGTGAGACGTTCTGGCTGTTGGACCAGGACCACCGTCGCTTTTACTGATATAGCGTCTATTACAACAGAAGTTGTGTCTCGAGGTTTCTCTGAAACCCAGATCACGACCCCCGAGCAGGATGTGGATCATCGGGGGTCCCTCCTGAAGAAAAGAGGGGGGAGACAAGACAGAGAGAGGAGAGGTACAAAAATATATGACGTGGTGGTTGGAGGGTCAGACTGCAGGTCGGCCATGTTAGTTGATGACGATGACGTAAACAGGAAGTTCTACAAAAGCTGGATTCACTTCACCAACTCTCAGTTTGGATTTGTGGCTTTACTGACATCTTCAGCTTTGTTTTCTGTGAGTTTTGTTGATCAATCAGAACAGATTTTACACGATGTGTAATGACACAAAGTGCCCGACAGAGAAACGTCCATTTTTTCACCTTTTACTGTAATTTCTGAGTAAAGTAACCATGGCAGTGTTTTTTTTTTTTTTTTTTTGTCTCCATCCCATGTCCCATGAATTTTGATACATTTATTTGTATTTTATCTATATCTGGTGCATTAACAACTGATGTCACCGGTGCTGCAGCTAGTTAGATGATTAGTGAAATTCACACAGGCAACAGTTACATTTCCATCAAAACCTGTTCTGGTGACATTTGTATTTTGAAAAAGAAAAATGACGCTGTAATGTTGAGCAACATAAAGTCTATGTACCAGCGTAGGACACATGCAGGTATAAAGGCTGATTCATAATTCTAGATCCACAACTGCTTCTTTGTCTTCACATTTCCGGTACTGTTTCTTCTTCGTCGTTTTCAAGTTGAGTAGAACGTTAGTTTCCTGCAGTGTCTGTAAAAAACAACTGATGCTCCACATTTATAAGTGCCAACTCACGTAAGCATAGCTGCTGCACAGAAGCATAAATCAGGCTAAAGTGGCAATGCAGAGCTCTCAGGATGTATTGTAACTGGTCACACAGCTGCGACTGGTGAGTGCCAGGATCTCATCAGCAAAGTTATAGAGGTGAACAATACCAAAACTCTCCATGGAAAGTCTATAGAATTCTTGATGCTCAATTATTTTAATCCAGAAGTTCATTATTTATAAATTTGCTAGGTCGGGTGTTTCATAATTTAGGTCTTAGAAAGTAAAAAGTCAGCAGTGCAGCAATTAAGGGGGATGTTCAGCAACAGAGACCAAATTCACCTCCAGCTAATGTTTATAATATTCAAAAACCACCATAGATTCCACTTCTTGGTATCATTATGAGTCCTCACTGCACAGCAGCTTTGAGTCAATCGCAAGTAAAAGTTGGAGGCAATGTGTTCCTTGGGGTTTTGTGTAAATTAAACTTTTAGAAATTGGTTCATGCCAATCAATGCGGCGAGGAAGAGGAGGGAGAGGCAAAATAACGGAGAGATGCAGGAAGGGAAAATAATGAGGGCAAGAGTGCAGTGAGGATGAACCGCCACGATGATTAGAATGACAGTGACTGAGAAGAAGAGGAGGGGGAGGCAATCAGGAAAATCCAAACTTACTGAGTTCATCTTCATCTCAGTGTACCCAAACTCCTCTGCAGCAATTGTCTCTTTACAAACTGCCAATCCACTCAAAGCATCTCCATCACTCCATCCCACCCTCCCTCAAAGAGTGACTGCCACAGATTTTCCTTTCCTCCCGCCTTCCTCTGTTATTTCCCTCTCCTTCCTTTCCTCTCTGTTTGGATTTGGGCAGACTTGAACTACCCCTCCTCTCCCCTCCTTTGTCCCCCAGCCAGCCATGAATCACACAGAGGCCAGGGACCCAGAGGCTGCCAGGGCCCACTGATGACTCCCAGCCCGGCCATAACAAGTGGCTGACAGCTCTATTTACATAAGACAAGCAGGCAGCGCAGAGAAACAGCCCAGACTAAGTTACACATACGCACATAAACAGTGCAAGAGGCAGATATGTCATAATAGACGCCATGCTCCAAATAAATACAGGAGATGCTCACTCAGTCAGTGGGATTCTTGGCCTTAGGGCAGAGATCCAAGCATTTGTTTTTTAGGAGTTTTTCCACATGAGCACAGGGGTTGATGGGACCCAGGGGATGGGGGGCCTGTAGACCTCTATATCCGCCCCCGTCATACATCTCTCATCAGTAGATTCAAAGGAAAGCAGGGTGAAGTATAGCTTTGCTGACTGATGTTTAACTGTTATATTAGGGCTAATGTGCCTCTTTGACCTTTCATCTGGACGCGAGCGCTGACCTCTCTGACTCTAATAACACGTCTTTGTCTGCACTTTAGAATGAGGGACTTATGATTTAAAAGCTAGAAAAATACACCTTAGATTCTGCATTTCTGCCTTTTACACAAGGTTTTCATTTCAATTTCGACTTGAAACCGTTCATCATTAGGCAGGCTTTCCCATCTAACGTGAGGGACACTGGTTTTGCAGGTGTGCTCCTGTTTATTTACCCCGTTGGGTAGTTGAGGGGGGAGACAGAGAGCGTATACGATCTTTCTCAGACTGACAGCTGCAGAGAATGTTTATGAAATAAACATGGGCCTGATGCAACGCTCAGAACTCTGCTCTGCAGTGGCCTTGGAAGCCTCCCGTATCATCTCACCAACCCCCTCCTTCCCCACTCTCTTCTCTTTCATTCTTCCTGTCTCCCCTGCAACACATATACACACCGACACACACACACGTCCCCCAGAGCTGTGGATACAAAGGTGCTCATGGGCCTAATGGGGTCAAACAGACTGTAAATCAATTGGAAAACCTTCTCTGCAGAGCTCGCTCCAGAGGATGGGCCCTGCTGCTGAAGTGCTCCACTCTTCTCCACACAATACTGTATGTGACACGAGCATCAAGTTACACAAGTTACACTGCGAGTGAAATCAGTGGGAGACTATAAAAGTACAAATGCTGCAAACAGACTGAAGATGAATGTCACGGAGGGTGCTCCGGACTGCTCGGTGCTGAAGACAAGTGTGATGGATTGAGTTCATGGCTTCAGAACTCGCAACTCTTTGTGAACTCGCTGTACTTTTTAAAATTCTTCTGACACACACACACACACACACATACAGTGATTCCACTTAGGTCCAAATGGTATCCTGTCACATAACTCTTTCTCATGACTCCAATATTCACACTAGAGATATTCATTATATTCGTCACATCTGAATTAACTCCACATGTTGAGTTAGTGAATCTAATAATAAGGCAGAAGTGGAGCCCCTGTGCATAATTTTCCATTAGTCAGAAGAGGAGCACTTTGGTCTTATTTATGGAAAAAAAAGCGCAATAGAGGACAGAGGTCACTTTTTAATTAAAGTTACTCTAGAATGTATATAACCCATGTTAGCGTTTGCTCTGATTTGAACTGCCTGATGAGTTCATAAAATGTGCTGCATTTATTTTCTCTCCTGGTTTGGTTTCTTTTTACACAAGCGTACTTACATGTGTCACTTTATGCACACAGATCTGATCAGAAGCTGTTAATTAAAAAAACAACACCATAATAACTTGTGGCCTAAATAAATCAGCTCAGTATCATGATTTTTCACTGGGACTGGGACTTTAATGGAACCAGTTCAGACAGTGGCCGTCACCATCTTGGACCTCTGAAACTGGTTTATGAATAAGCTGTGGATGTGACTGACAGTTGTGGAAATGGAACTCTCTCATGGGGAAGTGGCGTATTAAAAAACTACTAATCCAAATTCATACCCTGCTTTTGTGTCCATTTTACTCTGAATGGGACCATTGTTCACCACTTGGACATCATGCCGTGATGAATAAGATATGAAACTAAAGCTTCAGAGTAAAACAGTATTTAAAAAAACACACCACAATGTGTTCAGTAACCTTCAACACCCCTTCATGCTATGCAACTAAGACAAAATAGCTTTAGTCCAACATGACTCTTAGTTGTAATATAAACTATCAGTTAGCATTGACATATTTATAGGCAACTTTCTGAGGTCCAGTTAATGCAAAACGTTCACAATAAAATTAAAGAGAGGCAAACGTAAGTTAAAATAGAATAAAACTGATGGAATGCAAGAAATAAAAGTTACAGTGCATTGTTTCTTATTGCTGGGATGCAGCAATAAATAAAAAGGTTTTTAACCCCGATTTAAAGCAGCCAAACGTTTCAGCAGTCCTGATGCATTCTGGGAGTTTGTTCCGGTGAGGAGCATAAAAGGTGAACAGAAAGTAGACCTGACCCAGACCACCCGAAGGCAGGCAAGTTTACCTGTAGAGCACATTTCATGCACAAAGGCAACTCAACAAGGCATCAAGATGAAATAAAAATAAAATGATATAAAAATAATTTAAATATATAATTGGACAGAAAAAAGATTAAAACAACGTACAGTAAACACTGTGCAGTAAAATCTGACTAAAGAAAGGCAACAGAAAGCAGCACAGTTTTCAGGTTAACTTTAAATGAGAGTTGGAGAACATCTGGTATCAGAGGAACTTTATTCCATCCATCTCCAGCAGAGGAGCTACATGCTTGGTCCTAACTGAAGGTTCTACCAGCTGACTGCTGCCTGAAGATCTCAGAGGTCTGCTGGTTTATGTTCTACTAGAAGATCAGTGATGGATTCTGGCCTCAGATTATTCAGAGATTTGTAAACTAACAACACTTACAGTTACAGAACGTCTGTACTGTAACTGGTAACCAGTGGAGGATCTCAGAACAGCAGTAATCTGCTCAGTTCTTCTGGTTCTTGTTAGGACTCTGGCAGCAGCGTTCTGGATGAGCTGAAGCTGTCTGATTGTCAATGAAGGCATGAATGAGCTTCTCTGAATCAGCTCTGGACATGAGATCTCTGACTCTGGAGTTTGAGGTTGTGGTTGGTTCATGATGGACCAGGAGATCATTAGAACATTCACAGTTTTATAAACCAACAGAAGGATTTTAGAATCTATTCTTACAGCTGGTTTTCACAGAAACCCAAAGCATGAGCCCCGAGCACAAGGCAATTTGTAGTCTCTTAGACCACCTTCTAGTTATGCTGCTATAGGCTGCTGGGGGGGTGGGGGGGGGGAGTCCTATTGTGCACTGAGCATCTTCACCCTGTCTGTCTCCTCTCAGTTTCAGATTGCCCTGAATCATTTAACAACATTAACATTGACTATCTTCTGGAGTCCGTCTCCCTTCTCCTCCTGTGCACCAGTGGTTCAGCTTAAACGTCAAATGCAACACATATACACGAGTGATACACATTTGTCTGCAGTGTATAATTATGCAGACACCCCAAACACAAACGGGCAGGCAAATCTTGATTTTTACAAGCGAGACAAAAAAGCCAGTAGACATCACATCATTTTAAATGGCTTTTAACAATCACACAAGGCCACACAAGGAACAGCCTTTGTTAAAGTTTTAAGAGGCTGATTCTCGCTGTTAGTAACCTGTTAATGAATGATAATGTTAGCCTTCAAGCTGCCTGACATTTGAAAGGATAATGACGGCTCTGCATGTTTTATTAGCAGCCTGCTATTTACTGTATTTGTAAATTTAGTGGTTAATCACAATATAATGAATGAAACATCTGTTTTTAGGTGTAATAGTAATGCAAGGTCTGATAACACATTCTCCACATCTACATTATATATAACATTGACAGCAATAAAACGTAAAAGTAATGTAGCATAGCAAGGGCAACAGCTAATCAATAGGACAAAGCTTGTTTTAGTTATGGCCTTGAGGTGTTGCTCATTACAAATCAAGCAGTATTGAGTCAATCAATTACTTTCTTATGCATCTAATTCCTTAAAGACTGAACCCCACCCCTCTGAACTCAGGGCTCAATGCCTCACCAGAAACTCAGACTAATGCTCTCAGCAGCTCTCACTGTTGCTAGGAATAACAGGCCCCGGTAACTGTGCAGTGTTGGCCTCTGTGTGCAATTATTTCCATAAACGACCGGAAAGAAAAGTCACTTGCTGGAGTAACAGCTCCCTGGACAGGAGGCTGTTGTGCAGACTGTGAAAAAGAGACAGGCCGGGTGTTTGCCCTGGGAAGAAAGAACAGCAACAGAGTGCTGAAAGCTGCATGTGTGTCACAGCAAAGGGGTTTGGTTAACAGTGGGTCTGGGACGTGAGGTGGCCCTCTCCCGCCCCGGTGACATGCTTCTTTCCACAAGCAGAAAGTTTGAAAGATGAAGCTTTAAAATCTTTTCACACCCATTAAAAGTTAGTCTTGCGGTTTAATTGTTTTATAGGAGTAGTTAACAAAACTGAAGTTGTTTTTTGATTAGCCTCTTTTGAAAGAAGTCGAGTCATTTTTCTTTTTATTGTCTTGTGGTGAAAATGAGGAAGAAATCTGAAATCTGTCCTCTTTTACTGTCTAGTCTATATTATGTAGTAAAGAGTCAGAACAACGGACCTCACTGTAGAACATGAGCCAGGTCCTGCTCAAGGTGTCTTCCAAAGATGGAGTTTTCTCCTGCCACTGTTAGGCTTTGCCATGTTCTCTATCTCTTCACTTCTGAGACTTGTGTCTCTGTGTGAACACAAGCTTTGATCATACAACACAGGATAACTGAACAAACTATTAATTTTTTCCAACTCACATAGACGGATGGGAGAGAGGGGGGGGGGGGGGGGGGGGGGGGGGGGGGGGGGGGGGGGGGGGGGGGGGGGGGGGGGGGGGGGGGGGG
>JBAMYA010000013.1:2585038-2612881 GCA_037176975.1 Arrhamphus sclerolepis
CTTTTGCTACACTCCTGCTCCTCCCCCACTCTCATTTATTCTACCCCACCCCAGGGTAGTTTGCTTTCTTGGCAGAACAGCGGAGGGAGCCACCTGCAACTACCCCCCCCCCCCCAAGTATGAATACATTGGCTAGAATTTGCTGCATAGCTGCAACTTGACTGGTGAGAGTTGAAAGAAAGAAACGGATCAGACGCCATGCACAGACCCCACAGTTCAATGCAGAGTATATAGTGGTGGACATAACATGTGCATTTTTTTTAATGTTAACTGTTTCCTTGCTCTAGTATTTGACTTTCTTTTGGTTCACCACTGATTCTATAGTTTTTGTTTCAGTCATTGCCTTTGGTTTCCTGCTTTAGCATTGTTACCTGCTGCACGTTGAAGCAGTTTCCTTCTTCAGTTTTGCTTCCTGTTTTTGTCTCCCATCTCACTTCTGTTGCTAGCAACCACACCTCTATCATCTCATTCATTATCTCTCTCAGTAGCTACGTTTCTTCCTCTCCTGTACCTCCCAGATCCTTGGCTTCCCAGTTTGCCTGTGTCTTGGGTTTATCTGCTCACTGATCTGATTTACTGTCCTGCAGTAACTTATGCTGAGAACTTCTTGTTGCTGTAGCCTTTATTTTATACACCTTGGCCTGTGAGCCAACATTCTGGGTCCACTTCACCACAAATTGAAACCACTACTGAAACGTCTTAGCAAAGTTTTATCATCTGATGGAAAAAAAAGAAAAACAGCCACATTAGACAACTGACAGCAGTTGTTGTTTACACATGAAGATTTGTTGGTCCAGTTTGAAGTGTGGAAAGACCCATATGGAAAATTTCTGAGAACAGCAGTGACTTTAAGGTTTGGGAAGGGTGGTGATTTACTGTTGGAAAAGTCAACAATGGTTCAGGCCAAGAGAAAGTCTATGTTTGCTTTTAACAAAAACTATGTTGTCTCTTTTGCCTTAATTAAAATGAATGTTTCTCACACACTTCACCGGGACAGTAAATCCAATGAGGTGCATCAGTAAATTCTTCACAGAGTCGCTGCTCTATATGACAAATACAATTCATGTTAACGTTCCAGTGAGTGTGAAACGTATAGCAGCAACTGATGGAGGCAGCGGTCACACACACAAGACTCTGGCAAACAAATTAATATCATTCTGGATGGAAATGTAAACATTGTAGAAGTGTACTGCAGTTCAAGCTAAATGTGGTCCCAAGCTGCCATTTGACTTTTCCTCTTAGTTTTCATGTCCTTAACTCATCACATCACATACCAGAGAGACAACAACCGAGACAATAATTATTTTTGTGTGTTTGTGATCCTGAAGAAAAGATGTCGACTGTATCAGGAAACTATCAACTTTTGGAAATGCACCGTAATATATATGTTTGAAAGATATTTTGCTACTGGAGCTATACGTTCCCATGAAACCTTACTATTAAAAACAGATCATATTTTATTTTTCACATGAACTTTAAATGATAAGTTCCTGAATTTTGTATCAAGCTGCACTGCAAAATGTGTTCTGGAGGGGCAGTAGAGCTAATGGGATGTGTGGTTTCCATTGGCTGTAAATAATGGATGCGCTATCAGGTCACATGACCCACAGATTTGTACAGAGAGCCTTATTGTAACTGAGTGGGTTACAGTGTGGACGTTGATTTCCTACTATTTCATATCAAAACCCCTTAAAAGCAAAATAAATCAAAATAAGTCCCATAATGTGTCGTGAGTGTTTGTCTTTGAGCCCAAAACGCTGCAGAAGCGCTGTCTGTTTCTGTTTCTGTGCAGCATGGCCGCATACTTCTGTTCCTAGACGGCTGTTTAGGTGTTTGTGGTTTTCATGCAGCTGAGTTACTGCTGCCCACAGCAACGGGCTCCCATTTCTGTGGTTTTCTGCAGGGATTATGCTACTTTCGACATTTTAACCTCATTTATTTATATACAAATCCCATTCGCCATATCGGCCAGGATGCAAGTGCTACGTGCGCGCACACACACATACACACACACACTCAGGAAGTTCACCAGGGCTCACTGTTGCCCAGCACCTGCCTCTCGATCCGTGAAGCATTTTTTTGAGTTCTGGTTTCGGCCTGTTCTTTACTGGTCTTGGTAGTCACTCAAACCAGGCATGTACAGAAGACTGCAGCTTCTGAAACCAAAATCACCATGGAAACACAGCTACATGAAATACTCAAATAAGTAAATGCACTAAATGTACTTTTTTCACAAAATTAATGACTTCAACAGAAATAATTTATTATTAACAAGTGCAACAGAAATGTGGCATAAAAATACAATACTTCTATAGTTTCAGATGAGCCTAAAAGTTTGTCCCAAAGTGTTACAGTCTCAGATAGATCTGAGATGTGTGGTTGTCTAATCAAAGCTACCCTAAGTACGTTAGCTGCAAAATGTGCAGTGCTCCAAGGTTTTTTACATTTCCATTAATAATAAAAGTCATTTATTGGGCTTTTAGTTCTGCAGATGCCAAAAGTGTGAGACATCTTGCTTGTCTTGAACCTGTGGAAAGTTTCTTTCAAAGCTGAAAGAGCTTCTGTTTTGAAGAAGCGCCTCTTGTGAGGAAATAAAACTGAAAGACTGCAAGACAGCTGCTCATTCAAAGGTAAGCTGGAGCTAATGCCTATTCAACATGCCGTTTTCTGATCCATAAAGCAGAGATTTTACATCTGTCCACTTTGAAAAGGACAGAAAATATTTTTGAACATCTTACAGATGTGTTAAACCTTAGAAATGTCCAATTAAATAAAGTGACCCAACAGAAAGAGTTTAAGGAGGCAAAAAGTTAAAAATATTCAATTCTGCACATTGGAATGCACATTATTTGTATTACATGTATAAAATAATATAAATTTTACTTAAAAAAATACCAGCAATCTGCTGGGCAGAGTGATGCGTGGTTGCCGGGTAAAGGAGGCCAAACTTGGAGCTCCTTCTTTACTGTAGAAAAGGCGGCCTGCTTCTTAGCCACTGTGGGGGTGAAGTCAGGGTAGATACAGATCTTACTGTCCATGTATGAAAGCGGGGCTCGGCGCAGGATGTGGTTCTGGACTGGAAGTACATTAACCCGAATGATGACAGGTCGAGGGGCCTCACTGTTTTGAGGCTTGGAGCGTAGAGTTCAGTGCATGGACCCGGTCCAGACTAGGTTTGTCGTCAAGGCACAGTAAACCCTGTAGAAGCTAGGCGGTCAACTCAGCTAGCTGGCCCTGCAGGCCACCTTCAACAACCCTCCAGGTCCTCACATTTCTGTGCCAGGGAGTCAACAGTGGTGGTTAGCTTGCTAACGTTGACTCGGAGATCGTAGTTCTGTTTCATTTAGCCGAGCCCTCAAGGTCCGTGGTCCATATGAAGCAAGTCTGGTGTCCAGGGGCTCCAGAGCGGCCACGATCTCTGGTTTCAGACTTACTGAGGATGTTCAGCAGCAGGGTGGCAGCAGCATCTGGCCCATTTGGGGACTGAGGCTCAAGTGAAAGCCAGGCCTTGCTGCGACCTGGTTTAGTGGCGTCGCCTTTTCCGCGGTTTGCCATCATTGAATGTTCACAAAGGAAAAATATACATATACTTACATATAGTAAAATGCTGCAGAATTAGGGCTTAATGCCAGCAAAAGAAACAAAAAAGTGCAATAGAAAAGTATTAAAAAAAAAGTCACACTCCAGAGGAGCCTCCGTGAAACACGTCCTACATCCTCCTCGCTCCGCCGGAACCTCTTCATACTTTTTTTAATTTTTATTTTATTTTGTTTGAACTGGTTTTGACTGAAGCTCGGTGCAATTACTGAAGCTCGTGTGTGAGGCGTTCAGACGTGGCTTTGAGCCTTTAATGCTCCAGGACGGGGGTTGTGGTGATGGTGGTGGGGGGGCCTCATTCTGGCACAACTCCAATTACACTGCTTCTAAACTTCTTACTGTAAAATGTAGATATTTTTCCCACAGGCTCAATAAGAAGTGTAAAGCAATATTTCTGGCAGGAGTAAAGGAGCCAACACAAGGGAATCTCCCCTTAAGAAAACCTGAGGGGGCAGAGCAGTAAATTTCAACTACTTTTACGGTGGTGTTTTCAAGATCTGAGGAAATTGAATACAGCCTGATATAGCCTGGACACTTATTAAACCCAGCCTTTTGTAATAAGAGAGAAGCTTGTTCTACAGCAGCCACACTCGCCAAGAAATGCTGATTTCGCTGAAGTGGCAACACCAGACTTAGAAGTGAGATGATTACTCACTCCCTGAAACATGTGGACAGCAGAATGGACTCCTTCCAGGTCCTGTTTCTTGTACTGGCCATTAATGTTTAAATAATCCACTAACTTTCATTTAAAAAGAAAAAAATAGTTTAAATCATAGTTGAGCACAACTCACAATGACGTTATTGCTGCTATGAACTGGAAACGTTCACATTTAAAAGCATGTAATCGCCTTTTATTTCAGTTTTAAAGTTTAAGCAACACACAAGTCATACAACTTGTTTGTAGACAAGTCCCTCAAGTGTCACATTTAATGTTTCATGTACGGTAGGATGGAGGGGCTTCGTAGCTAGAGCAACATCTCATTATTGGGGGAACTGGGAATATGTGGGCAGATGTTGAGGAGCCGGTGAAAGAAAATGTGACATGAGGTGCCAGATGTCATCAGAGGATTTGGATTAGGAGGAATGATGTTAGCTGGGGAGCAAAATAGAAAAGGGACTTATCTAGTAGTGAACTTATTTTGTTCATGAAGATGAGGGAGTGAAGGCAGAGTGAGATAAGATCCACCAATCAGGCCTCTCAGGAGAAAACTCAGGAAGTGGACTTTTATTTAAGGGAGTGGTTGTGGCCTATTTGGATCTCTGTGTCTGGGACCAAGCAGGTAAGTCTGTTTGCTTTTGTAGGTGGAGAAGATAGTATCAGCATTGTTGCTTCCTGGAGCAGGCAGGAGTGGAGCTTGGGTCTGGAGAAGGTGACAGGCTGCGTTAGCTGTGGTAGGTATTTTGTAGGCAGGATAATGGAGGGAGCCGTTTGTAGGTAAAGCAACGCCACATTGTGCTCTTTAGCAGCATCTCTGGTTGAGAAGAGCAACTGTCTGTTAGCGCTGTTGTAAATATTGTTGCGACTGAAGTCGGCCACATCACCTCATCTCCTGGCTTCTATTACAAAATAAACTATGAACCAGTGAGCAAACAAAGACCTTTAATCAAACAGTCTAATATCTACCAAACTCAAATGGCAAGAAAAACACAGAACTTACTGATCTAATTACAGCAATGCTAGGACGCCATCCAGCTCACATCCCTCAGCTCACGACACTCGAGTGCAGGAGCTTTTGTGATCGCTCCCTCTCTTTCTTTTCTTCGTCCTTTCTGACAAAATCCCTTCTTCGCTGGCTCTGCTACGATGTTCATAGTGATCTTGTATGTTAGATCGTTTTATCTTCTAGTTAGCGTCTGGCTAACTCCACATAGTAAACACTGACGAGTGCCACCAGCAAGGAGGCGTGTCTTTCTGAATCAGGAAGCACATGTCGCTCTCACCATCTTGAAAAGTATTTATGAAACAGAATGAAATGCTGCAATTTGCACAATTTGTCTTGTTATAAGTTGAATAACATATGTTTAGAAACCTTTTTAGGGAGGGCTTCAAGTTCTGTCATGTTGCTTTAAGGTGATGGAGGTTGTGCTGGTCCCATAATGCTGGCTGGCATTATGGGAGACCAGGGACGCTAGAGATGACTGTATAGCCTCCTGGGGTGTGGTGGGACTGACTAAACTCCACACAGACCAAAGGAGGTCCCCGCCTGAAGACCCCAAAGACATGTCACTTATCACTGCTCTTGGCTTCATATAGTCAAGTTGTATCAATGTCTTTTTTCTTTTTTTGGAGCAAAAATTTCTTGTGTTTATCTTAACTTCCACTAAAAGTGTAAAACGTGTAACATTACTTCAGTGTGATAGTGCTGTGGAGAGAAATAAGGCGTTGTGGCAGTCTAGTCTTTGGAGCTCAGAATGGGGATTTAGTTCAAACAATTCAGACACAAACAGCAAACAACAGAATCCAAAAAAATCCCAAATTAGTAACCATCTTCTTCCAAAATAGATCCTTTTTTTCTATTTGACAAAAAGTAAAGAAATATATCTTGTTTTAGTTACATATCATGTGCTGCTCTTCATTTCAGGTTGGATTTACCTTATAAGACCTGGTAATAACCAGATATTTTGTTATGAAGAAATGTACTAAATCAAATCACATCAAATCGGTTAACAAACTATATTTATATGGCACTTTTCACACAGAGGAAGTGCAAAGTGTTTTATATAATGAAATCAACACCTCACACACTCATTTAAGGTTAAAAACACACTAGTGAATACTGGGATGAAGTCTGCTTCATGACTCCCACTAAATGATGGAAACAGTTTTAGATGATCACCATTTGGTCATCTCCATCTTGTGTTTGTTTTTGTTTGCTTGTTTCTGGTCTGAGGGTAGAACCTCTGCATGGTCTGTACAGTTAGTTGGCCTTAGGAAATTATTGTAAAACATGTTTTTGCTTCAGAAGCTAAAGATCTGAGTCAGTCTTCCTCAACAGTGTGACTACGCTCATAACCCACAAATGACTATATCAGAACCATCTTTGCCCTTCTGTCAGTTGAAAAATATGGTGTGATGAAAATGATTTCATAGCTGAGCTTTGCCTCTAAGAGGACAGCTTGGTGGGCAGGTCTGAGACCACCCCTTTAGAGTCCACATCCCCATATGGGCAGAACGTTCTGCATAGCAAACAGACTTACCTGCAAAAGTAAATAAGTAGTATATCTTCTTAAATGACCAAGTGGACTGGGTTATGTCAGTAAAACTAAGCGAGAATAGAAAAGAAGGATTTCTGACTGTCAGAAACAAAGATGAGAAATCCCCAGTGGACAGACATTTTAATTCTGTTGGCCATGATGTCATTTCAGGGGACTGACATGATCCAGCCTCTTAGAAGAGGTGGTGATAGAGACAAACTGTGACACAAAGACAAGCTAAATGGATACATGTTTTGCAAGTCCTAAAGGTTTAAATGAAGAACTTATTTTGAGTTGTTTCCTCAGATTGATCTCTGTAAAACTGTCTTTTATGTAAGGTATGGGATTTACTGTGGACTTCATGTTATTTTGTCCCATTTTTAGGAAGACTTTTTTTTTTTTTGACATATCTGTATTCAACATTTTACACAACTTTTCTTGCAGCCCCTAATTCCCACTTTTGTAATTTCAGGATCTCTCTCTCTTTTTTAGAAACTTATTTTACCTTTATTGTCCCCTCCATTATTAATGGATTAGTGGAGCCCTTTATTCATTTTTAAACCTTTTATACTTTATATTTGTGAAGATTGAGATTGATGTATATTAGGTTCTGACTATTTAACTGGGGTTTTCTCAGTCCCTGGCAGAGTTATGCTCAATGACTTAAAGGTTTTTTCGGCCTCTTTTCAGTCACTTTGACTCTCCCTTTTCCAATTCTACTATTCTACAAGTCTGTATTACTTGAGTGTTCTTGTGTTTTCCATGTATTTGCATGTTTCTACTGGAAGACAGTGGTTCTTGGACAGCCTGTCACTGGCTGCAGCTGCAACACATCTGGTTCCTATTGCCTCTTATTGCGATTGGTGCTGGACCTTTACCTACGTATATATAGCAGCTTTTCAGAGTCTTTGTCTCTGTTTGATACACTGAAGAAGGCTGAGGTGGAAACGTGCCTGTTTGACCGTGTGTTGCCTGATTAAATTATAATTTTTGACTTTTATGTCTTTTGTGAGTGCTGTTGCCTACAAGTTTTTATTTTGTTCTTATTCTGCAACATTCTCCCATCGGGCCTCATGTAAGAACCACTCGTACAAACAGATTTGCTCTTAAGTGGTGGTAACGAGTGATTTAAGAAAACTTTCTGCATTCACCAACTTTCTTTTATTTTGAGTTTTCTTTCAGGTACGAACATAATTTGAGTGATCCAGACCTGTCGTAGGAGTCACGTAAAATAGTCTGCTGTTATTCAAATCAAGTTTTCTTGACTAATGGATTGTATATTTAATTACTTTGATGCAATTGGAAATAAATCTATTCATTATACCCCATAACTGTGCTGATATTATTCTGTTTGACTTAAATTATGCACTAATTGAAGGTTATTTTGACATTGTGATTCAGATTGCCAAGGACTGTGCTGCTGCAAATATGCAGCTTAGAGCCACAACTCCAGAGGAACACGCCCATCAAACCTGATTCCACCACATGTCCAGGTCCTCACCATCCTTGGATTTTTGGCCACAGGAACCTTTCAGAGGGAGACTGGAGACAGATCAGATGTGTCTCAGTCCTCTGTGAGTCATGCACTTCCTTTGGTCATCAAAGCTCTCATCAGTTTATCATCCACGTACATCAAATTCCCAAACACTGGTGTAGAGCAACGAGCCTACAAATTAAGAGGGACTTTCCTGCCATGGTTGGACCACCAAACATCATCAAAGCAATAAACTGCACACATACGCATCAACCCACCTTCACCTGACGCGTTCTCTTTCCTCAACTGCAAACAGCATCACTCCATCAACGACCAAATCAGACTCCAAATACAACCTTTTAAATGTTGTTGTTCGATGGACAGGGGAGAACATAACTCCTTTGTGCTGCAAAACAGTGCAGTTGGCACGCGTCTTGTGCGAGGTGCGCATGATAAGTGACTTGTCTGATTGTTAATATTCACCATGCAAACTTCATCAGATTAATTACCTGAAATTCACTATTTTCTCCAGGTGATCGAGGCTACGCTTCAGACCCCTGGCTGTTGACACCCTCAGTCAGCCCTGTAAGGAGACATGAATACTCGTACAATGAGCGTCATACATGCACTCATGCCGTTGTGGAGCTCACTATTGGTGTGCTGAAGGCCAGGTGGACGTGTCTCCATACAGCAGGAGACAAACTGCTCTATGGCCCAGGGAAGGCATGCCAGATAGTTCTGGCATGCTGCTTTTGCACAATATTGCCATGAAGGAGGGCCTCCCACTACCTGAACCAGACCAGAAGACCCCCGTCATGGACTGATATTTGTATTTTAAATGCTTTAATAGTAAAATCATATGTTGTCATGTTTGTTCCAGTGGATTACATTGAAATTCCACATAAAACTTAAAACTTGAGTATCATGGCCTCACATAGCCCGAAGGACCTGCAGACATGGAGGCAGCAAGAAGGTTTGTAAGGTGGTGGTGGTTAATATAATATTATATGAACTTCAATTGTTATATGTGATAGTTGGGATCCTGCTGAAAATAGAAACAGTGAAATGGTTTCTAACTTTCAATAACTGACATCTCATTCACAAGAGAACCTACAAAAACACATGAAGTAAAACCATTAAAACCATTTCCTGAATTAGCTTATTTTTGATATGATGGCACAGACATGTTTAAAAGGAAAGTTGAGCATGACAAAAAGCTTTAAATGTAAGTGGTACTAAAATGAAACGGCTATAGGAGTTTCTTGCGACTACTCAAGTTAATTTGGTAGCAGGACAGCCACATGATCGGTTATAAAAGAGCATCTCTGAGAGCCGGTGTCTGTCAGGAGTTAAGATAGCAGAGGTTCACCAGTCTATCAGCAGATTGCAAAATATTTTCAGAATATTATTCCTTGGCATAATATTGCAAAGATATCTCATCATGCACTTTTCTGGAAGTCTAGAGAAAGGCCAGAGATGGATCCTACACATGATCTTCAGTCCCTCAGCTCATAAAAAGGCTTGATTTTGTAAAAAAAAAAAAAAAAAAAAGTAACTCTTCCAGAAATCACTGTGGAGGAACACAGATGGATGTACCATCCAGAAAATGCAGGTTAAGTTCATGATCCAAAAATGTCACTGACTTGTGTGGACCAAAACTCATTTCAAATGGACTGAGAGAAAGTAAAAAAAAATAAAAAACTGTCCTGTGGTCAAATTAATTGAAATTTGGACACCACATCCTTCAGATTGAAGAGAAGAGGAGGAGTCCGGCTTGTTGTCAGCACAGTTAGAAAGCATCTCTGATGGCATGACGGTACATCAGTGCCTGTGGAATGGGCAACTGGCACATCTAGAAAAGAAACATCAATGCAGAAAGGTATCTACAGGTTTTAGAGTGACATGAGCTCTAATCCAGAAACCGTCTTTTCTGGCAAGGCCTTGCATCTTTCAGCAAAACAAAGTTAACTGGATCCTGAATCCATTACAAAAACATTGCATCAAAGTAGAAGAGTCCAGGTGCCGAACTGGCCTGTCTGTGGCCCAGAACTTTCAGCAACTGAAAATATTTGGCACATCATGAATCGAAAAGAACGACAAAGAAGGCCCAGGATTATGGAGCAGCTTGGATCCTGTATGAGACAAGAATGGGCCAATATAGCTCTTCTAAAGTTGGGACAGGCTCCAGCAGACCCCACGACCCTGCACAGGAATTAAAGGGTATTGTTAACGGATGGATTGGTGGATACCTCTCCCAAAACTCTCCAGAAACCAGTTTTTTTTTGTTTGTTTGTTTTGTTTTTTTGTTAATAAAAAACAAAACAATTTCTCAATTTAATTACATTTTATTTTTTAACTGGTGATGTATGTGTTGCAAAAAGATTTAATAAAGCCACAGTGACAGATGGAAATCTCTGGGAAAATACTTTTAAATAGATTCATTTGCATGGTAGCAGAATCAAACGAGTCTTACTTATATTCCCTTCGATCAAGAGGGTGGTTAAAAATGTTACAATAGGCTGAATATGTTGTAAAAATGATTTTCAGGCTTCAAAATGTGGCTTTAATGTCAGTTTTTCAGAAACAGTATATCAGCTTTGATGTAACAGCTTGGTATTTCCAGTGTACCAGGAAACCCTTCATGGGAGTCTGCAGAGGGAATTGAGTTGTACACGTTTTCCTGAAGGTTCCATAATGCATCCTACAGGCTCAAACATAAACTGTCCAGCTCACGTTGCAGAACCCCGGAGGAAATGTACAGATCGAGATAAGCGCCTGCACAAACACTTCACTGCTCATGTGAAGGTCTATTTTGAGCAGTTTGTATGGAAGGTTGGCGAAAAAGTCTCTTTATGTTGCAGGATGTTGTGTCTCTGACTTCTTCCCATGCTTATTTCTACTTACCTAAAACTGCAAAACACGCTTTAGCATCAGCATGCTAACTTTACATCAGTAGCTCGCATCATTTCCCAGCAGCAGGTTAATGCAATAGTAAAAAGAACGGAAAGCAACATCAACAAGCCTTTTCTATAACATCTAATAATCCTTCAGGCTTGAAAACTGACCTTCATTTGGCTTTACAAAAGACCTGAAATAGAGATTTCCTCACCTGATATCCTTTACAGGAAGAGATCAGATATTTCCCTCCCAGAGCTCAAGGTGGAAATCTGAGAAACCTTCCCCTAATCATTCTGTTCATATGTTGTGATGTTCTCAAAGGAAACAGTTAAGTGAGAGTGAAAACAGCAAAGCCGATCCAGCAGTGTGATTGATGTGACTTTAAGATGATGTTCCCACTTCCCTTCAGTTCCGACATTCATGGTGCCTTCCACGACTGCTCGCGTCTTTGGAAAAAGAAGAAGAATTCAGTGGATTTGCTTTTATTTAACTCCTGATAAGAACTTGGATCAGGCAGGAGAATTGTCAGCTGGAAGGTGTGCAGGAAAAGGAGGTGAAGAACAACAAAAAACCCTCTGAAACTCTATCTGAGACACACCTGCTCTCAGCAGGCCAATGAAATCAAGCCTCTTTTCACTGGCGGTGTTAAGAAATTCACACCACGCTTTGCACAACTTAACAATAAAGACAGGCAGAACAGAAGGCCACGTTTGCTCTTTTGCTCGTGTTTTTGCTCTCCTTTAAGTTTACAACATTCCAAGCCTCACGCCTGTCTTCATCAAAGGAGCACTATTCTGCTTCGGAGACGCCCTTCCGTGGGAAGAGTTATGGCGAGACGGCGCTGCAACCTGATCCACTCCAGATCCGTCAGTGGCTGTACCATGACCCACCGTTTATCCTAAAGGAGTTTGGATTTGAAAAAAGATTTCTTTTTTTTTCATCCAGTCAATCAGATAAGAAAAGTAGTTCTTGAATCTTTGCGTTTATCTCAGATCTCTGAGTCGAATCACCACAAGCATGTCAGCGCCCACGCTGGCCTGGTTTCATTTGAAAATGTGAAACTTCTTTTGGTTGTGTCTGGCATCTACGCTACTCCAGCAAGTTCCCGCCCTGACAGAAGCAAAAATCTTTCATCTGCTCTAGAACCTGTATCAGTTTGTAAATTATGGCGTGGTGATATAATATTGACAGACAAAACTGAGAGGTTAGAAACAACACCGTTGCAAACTGTCACTTCCTAATTTTCTCTTTTGGATGACTGAATCCTTCTCTGATTTACATAGACGAAATCATGTCACTGTTAGTGGAAGATAACAGAAACACACAAGTCTTAGCAACATTGTCATAACGTAGATGGAACATAAGCACTGCTGAGTTTGTTGTCCTCTGCAGCTAAAATGACTGAACCTGGTTACATAAACAGATGGTGTGAGCTCTTATATGAGCAAACTGCTGCAAGTAACTTCAAGCTCCAGAACAGACCTAATCTCCACTGACCTCATTGTTAAAAATACCAACTTTGCAGCAGAAGTAAACAAAAATCTGTTTTGTCCTCTATAGTTAGATTTTACATCCTTGACAACTGTACAGGAGGTGATTTTGTGTGTGTGTGTGTATATTAAGAACTAAAGCTGACCAGTCACATAGCTTGACTGACAGCTAGCCACTGGCTCTGCCGTTGGCTTTGACAGCTCTCTGAATTGCCCAACAGTTCCTCACATCAAACCGTTGCTCATGAAAATCCTTTCTGGACTCTTTAAAGTGGCATTGTGCAGGGACCAGCAGCACCTGTTACATTCTGGTGGCGACGCCTGAAATGAAGACGTTCGGAAAAAATGGGAAAGAATTGAGTAGCCTAATACGAAAGATCATCCAGGGTTAGGAGGCTAAGCTAAAGACGGCTAACTGGTGGGAACGTTACAGCTGGCTCAGTGACTTTAAAGAAAAGAAAAGAAAACAGGCCTCAAACGGGCCTCAAAAGAGCTCCATACAAACCACGTGACTGGATACTGTGTCCATTTAAATATACAGTCTATGGCTGAACCAGGAAGAACCAGCGTCTTGTGATGATGTCGTTGTTCCTAAGCTGTCCAGATCGACGCTGAGTCGCAGTGGAAAAAATGCATCTGTTTGTGGAAGGGGAAGCTGTTAGCATGGAATGTAGATCAATGTATCATCACATCTCTGGTGGTCATGTGAGATGCATTTAGGATGGCGATGAAACAACAGTTTTGACGTGGATCAGATTTGTTTTAAAATGAAACCATAAAGTGTGCAGTGCATGACTTTGGACTTCATTAACTTTTAAACCACTTTCCTCAAGCAAGAAAACCTCAGAGCAGTCACACAATACATGATTACAGCGGATGTGAAACCTGCAGCGATGAAGCCTCTGATAAACCCATCAAGCCCAGCTTGTCCCGTACCCTGGGAACACTGGTGAACAGGTCCAGACTAGAATACAGTATATCTCATCATCCAGCCCAGCGGCAAGCCACACACTGATGATAATGAGTCTCTGTCAGTGGCAAACAGAAGTATTGAACCACATACTGGGTATCGGGGGACCAGCTGAGGTAGAGGTACATTCTTTATACCTCTAAGCCCTGTCACATGCTTGAATTCAGGCTGTGTTGATTAAAACTGATGGGATGACATGACTCTGACCTGTATGGATTTCTGATGCTCGCAGCCACACAGCTCAGCGACACGTGTCTCTCTCCTCTGGCAAACCCACCTGGGAACCTTGCAAACTCAACTCCAGAATGCCTAATTTAAGAGGCAGCAAGCAGTCACAGACAAAAACAGCAAGGACAAGGGAGAAGGAGAAGGCGCAGAAGATTCCTGCTGTCCATCAGCAGCACCTGTCATAAACATTAACTTTTAATCCTGGTGTGATTTTTTTTAAAATTTATTTCAATATGAGACTTCAGCAGGACACAATTATGCCCTTCAGGGGTTAACATGTTGGAAAAGTTAACATGTCCCAGTCACCTCTATGACTGACTTTGGATTCCAACCATTGACTGTGACGTTACTCTACAGAGATGAAGCCTATGAAGCCCATTTCCCTCAAACCGTGTTCACCATGTTGCAGAGAGGTGGGACAAAGCTGTCAAAACCAACGACAGAGTCAACAGTAAGCTGTCAATCATGCACGTCAAATGATGTCCTTGCATGAGATTTTGGGTACAAGGATGCAATTTGTACTTGAATCAATTATATTGTTTTTTTTAAGTTAGTACCAAGTAAAAAGTGATATAACACAACCCTGCCTCTCAGTTTTGGGAATCCTCAGTCTGAAAATATGTCCTTCAGTGAGCCAGTCAGATTTGTTGTCATGTCAGACACCCAAAAGTCTGAGAAGTCTAAAAAGATGATTCAAGATGACTGAGAGTCCACCATTGACTATATAACAACTATAGATGAACCATGCAGTCACATGACTTCAAAGATTTGTACTGAGGCCTTTGAAGTCCATTTTCCTCAAACTGCATAGCGCCATGTTGCAAAGAGGCTGTCAAAGTTAACTGGCTAGCTGTCAGTGAAGTACGTCAAATGATTGGTCAGCTTTATCGTTTAATATAAATGTATCTGATGTGGTATAAGAACATTCACCCTGTACAGTTGTCATGGATGTAAAATGTAACCACGGATACAAAAAACACATTTTGGTACCAGGCTGTAAATATGTTTAATTCTGCTGCAAAGTTTTCACTTTTAGCATGGTGATACAACCATGTGGTCAGTGGCGGAACTGCAACAACCACGTACTTCCTGGATGAGCTTCAGCCTGGACGTGGGATGGTTGGTCCCATCATGCTCTAACTTTACACTACATGAAGATAAACACATTTTAAACCAACACTTTGCAAATGTGACGTTTTGGCTACATATGAGTGAACAAAACATGTAGCAGAAACAATGCAGGTGATTTCCCATCCAACATAATATAATTGTATATTTTTCATTGCAAAGTGTGGTTTTGTTGTGTTTAACTTGTGGTGGAACTTTACTTTCCCCAACAAATTATTTGTCATACAGTTTTCACTCAAAAGAAAAAAGAAAAAAAACAAAGAAAAGATTTCTCCAAAAATCCAGCTGAAAAAACAAACTTGGAATTAGGGAGTGAAATTACATTTAGAGGAAACTTACTGTGGGTATTTACAAAAGAGGCGCAGACACGTGTCCCTGCTCCACATGTATCTACGGGAGGTCCCTCTTGAAGAGCATAACATTTAGGAAAAAATAAATGATGCACTTATTTGATTTGCACTTGGAGTCCCTACAGATGTGATAAAGCGTCTGTCATTTAACTCTTGTCATTTAACAAGAGGAGATGCAGGTGTGCTTACATGGGCTGTGTTGCACCTTTGTTGATGGTAAATTACAGGATGCTGATTATCAGCAGGTCTGCTTGTTTGCAGATTTTATGCGCTTGAACTGGTGTCACCTGCGTTTGTAAATCAGTGCAGGTTTACGAGCTTGTTGATGACGTGCTGATTTAGTAAATTTGGACTGGAAGCACATGTGTTATTTCTTCTGAAAGACAGCTTAATGTTCACACAGAGCAGAAATAACATTGCGCAAGACTCTAACTGCACACGGTTACAGTCCAGGGGCCACAAAACAATGAGGGTTTTATGAGTTTGATTTCAGCTCAATAGCATGTATTTGCAAAAGGCAAACTGTGCTGATTCTGTGATAGCGATGAGCAGTAAATGTTCAAAATGACTTAAGGTCCAGCAAGTACACTTCAGATGTGGACTGTTCAGTCTAATAAGGCTGAGTATGCTTTGCTGTCGTTAAAAATTGCTCTTAATACATGTGCTGTAGGGAAGCGTGCCATGATCAGTCCTGCAAGGCCCCCTCTGCTAGTGTCTTTGTCGGTGAAAGCACCTCTCAACTGGTCTACTGGGTGTCTCAAAGGCCAGGAGTGTCAGTGTTAGATGAGCCCTGACAGCCTCCAGCTGGACAGGGACTTGCTGCCTCCCGAGTCCACACCTGCATGAAATAACTGACTCACTGTTGCAGAGAAGGAAGTGTGTCATTCTGCTGAGCGTGTCGGCAGTAAATAAAACAAAACCCTGCTGCAACTCCTGCTAGCATGAACAGTTTTCTGGAAGAGCAAAGTACCATCTTTCAGTTTGACGCATCAGGTTATAAGAAAAAAAGCATGTTTTATCAGTACTACAGTAAGTTACTGCATGTAGAGTAGTTGGCTTTTTTTGATAGATTTGGAAGAAAGAAATGGCTCAAAACGTTCAAATAAACTGCTTAATAGATCATTGTTGATCATTTCATTATTGGCTCTATTAATTTCCTTTTCATTTCATGGCTCATTATTTTTCCCCAATGTGTTCATCAGTTTGCATCTCTCCTCTAATGACGTGAGCAGGAAGGTAGAAACAGGCTCAACATGGCTGGATTTATTCCAAAACACACTAAAGGCACTTTAGTTACAGATGTGGTGATGGGAAGACCATGACAGGCTCCATTTTGAATTGTTTTTGGCATCTGCTTACCTGTTGAACTGAACAAATGAGGTGTAAACACATGGATGAGTATCTATGTAACACATTATTACTACGCTAGATCATACTTGGAGCATGGGGAGGATATTAGTAAGCCTTGCTCCTCTCTTTCTGTTTAATTCAAATACATGGCACTTTGGGATAATTGGAACTATACAGACAGTCTAGATAAAGGGCTTATGGGAGTGAATAGATTGAATCGTAAAGGCTGTCTGAATGACTGCCTCTGCGTTGACTGACACTCTGAATACAGTCATGACGGGGGAGCTGGAGCTGCAGCTTAGGGAAAGCTTCTGCCTGGGGTTTTTTGCGCTCCCTTGTTTTTTAATTAACCATGCTGAAACCTGTAACTGGAGCTGGGGCTTAAACAAATTTAATTGCTACATAATAGCCAGTTTAATACAATTGTGCAGCAATTAGGATGGATATTTGTTGCCGGCTGGCATAATAATGCTCGCAGTGTTTTACTTCCTCTCCCTTCCCTCCCAGCGATATTGAAGTGTTTTCTGCCAGGGGATTTCTCCATGAGCACGGGGCACAGATGTGCGCCGAAGCTCGGCATATGGGGCTCTAGCTCCATCAAAAACATTGCTCCAGAGTAGCATTACTCAGGAGCTGAAAGACTCATTCTCAGTCCTGCAGAAATATCCCAATTAGAACTAATTACTCTATCCTTCTTCAGGCTGTAGTCTGGCTTTCATGTATGCCCAAAAATAAACTTACCATGCTGAATCCAATTTCTTTATGGACAGTTGTGCTGAAATTTTGCATCCTCATTTGTAGAATTTGCTCTGCAAACATTTCTTTTCAAGATTTTGATTGCATGGCATACTGTACTAGACAGCAGCACTATCAGCTGTCTGACTGTCAGAGCTGTCTAATGTCTCATTACCTCATGTCAAGTCAAAGGTAGCTCATATTTATGTCATGAGGCTTCGATGCATGGGGGAAAAAATAGTGCTATTATTTATTTAAGGGACGACAAGCCAGACAGACAATGTACCTGCGGAAGTCTGAAAAGTGAAAAGTAACATTCCTCTCCCGTAATAAGGCTTTCTTGTCAAACATTTAGCGAACAGAGAGAAAACAAGGGCAGAGGCGTGAGCTTATTGACATCATGAATAGGCAGGAATGTCACAGGATATGGGTATGTGAGAGAGCACCATGTAGAATATCAGGCCTTTTGTTCGGAGGAAGTGCTTATCACTGAAATGCCCCGAGCTCTTTTCAAAAGAGCAGCAGTCTGCAGCTCCTGATTTTCTTTGTGCATTTATTTTTTTTTGTGATAGCAATGACCCCTATCTATTACCATGAAACTGCAATACAAAAGTGTTGCTTGTAAACCAAATCTGCATTATTTGGAAAAAAAAAAAGAAATTAAAGGATGCTGCAGACACTTATAAGATAACAGTATTTCTGAGCACTAATCTTTTTTCCTTTAAAACGCCTATGAACGAATGTGAGTGTTGTAGTAATATGAGTGGCCTTAAATCACAGTCAAGAGCAAAGGGTCATGAGGCAGGAGTCGAACCCACGACCGCTGCAGGAGGACTGAGCCTTGTACATGGGCCGCTGGCTTTAACTGCTAACTGCTAGGCTATGCAGCGGCCCTCAGTGGTAACTTTGTTCGTAAATTATTCATTATCAGTATTAAACTGAGTTTATTTTAAGTTGTATTTGTTTATTGGGATTTGTTAAATGTTATTTACAGTTTAAATGATAGATGCTAAAAGGATACAATTGTATCACAACTGCTTGAAGCTGATTTAACTACATTTATTAGTTAAAATAATGATGAAACTTCATATCCCACAATGCCTTGTGGGAAGGAGTAGCTTGAGAGGCTGTAAACAGTTTTTGGAGCTGATGTTAGACTTAATGTTGCTGCTGTTTGGTGCTTTGATCTGATGTAAAGTGGAATAAAACATGTTCAACCTCTTTGTGAGAATAGTTTTGGTGTTAAACAAGATGTCTACACAAAAGTAGTGTTTGTGATATATAATTTCTTTTCTAATTGTGATAAATTTGAAGATAGTTGTAAACTTCATGAGCAAAAATATTGTTGCAGTTTAGCAGATGAGAAAAGCAGCAGAATAATCCACAATAATCAAAGCTGCTGCTTCAATTATTGATACAAACTCTAATTACACAATTATCAGGTGAATGGACTTGGCTGTTTGAGGGCGCGCGGTGGAGCGCTCTGAAAGCCGTAATTGGGATCTGATGGTCAGGGGGCGCTCATTAATTGACCCCTGCTGATCTGAGCTGAACAGAACCATCAATAGAAGGTTGTTAACTGTGCAACATTCACGTGCGCTAAAGCACTGTAAATGAAGACGGCGGCAGCCGTTCTCTGCTGGAGCTGTTGTCAGCTGGGTCTGAGGGCCAATGATGGGGATGAGCTGCTAACACACTTTTCCAAACCCCCTACCCGGCCAAGACATCACCGAACAATGAGAGGAGACAGCTTGCAACCAGCGAAGCTTTTTGAAACTTAAGATCCAAACAGAAAATGGCATGTCTGTGCCAGAAGAGAGATTGAGTGCCTGCTGGCTCCTGGGGGACTTGGCCAGACAAGCGCGGTACTCAGAGGTCTTGTCCCTTCACTGGTTAGCAAACGTTAGACGAGCAAACTGGAACTTGTTGTACTTCTTTCCATGAACTGAAACAAGTTTTCCATCTACAAGAACAATGGCAGCTTCAGGCAATATCTAATTGTCAGGACAGATTTGTTACACTGCATGTAATGATGGAGGAAATAGATGTAGAAGTTTATGTTCGCTGAGCTTTCATTGAGAAGCTGACCCAGTGACCAGGCGTCTGTCCAGTAAGCTGTCCACTCACCCCATCAAGCAGACAAATGAACTGAGTGTTTGTGAAAAGGCATCAGCAGGGGACACCCTGCACCTGGGGCCTGCTGAACTTTTTCATGCTTCTCAACAACTTACCCTCTGTCTCTCTGCGCTGCTTTAATTTATCAACAGGGGGTTTAACACAATTTGAAAAAGAAAACATTTCCTACCAGCCTCTCTCTCTGTCTTTCTTTCTTTCTTTCTTGCTCACTTACGTATTGAGCACCTCCTGTTGGCAGAACACACTTTAATAGTTGTGTGATTATATTCTCTTCCGCTCCGTTTACACATCAAGCTGAACACTGAAGCAGTTTTTTTTTCCATTTGCGATAGAAAACATAAATCACTAATCTGCTACTTAAGAGTCCAGAAGGTTCTCATAATGGATATTTGCTGCAAGCTATATTTAGACGAACCATGAGTGACCAGTTGACACCAGAGCAGAGGTCTGGATGTTTGTCCCTCACGATTTGAAGCCACTGTGGTTCATCAGGGGAACATTGAGAGGATCCACATCAGCGCTGCTGCATCCTGAACAGACACGGAGATCTGAGGAACCCGTGAAGACACTTGTTGATGCGGACCACCTCAGTGACTGAGCGGAGGACTTGTAGTGTCTTAGATGCAGAAAACATCAGTTACAGCATCTTTGATTCAATTAAATTAAAGTCCAAAATACTTTATTAATCCCCACAGGGCCTCATTCATTAAAGGTGAGAAAGCGGATGTGTAAGCTTCTGCATTCATGAAAATGTTTGTTGTTTCAAACCTTACAAAGGTACAAATAAAATCTTCTGCTTCAAACCACAATCCAATCAGCGCTTGTGTTACTGAGGAGCGCTCACACACTGGTGTCATCCTTGGACTTTACTGGGACTGTACGGAGACATTTTTTGAATACTTCATTTGACAGCGACAGAGCACTAAATATCTGGGGTTTGTATTTTGTTTTTTTGTTTTTTTCATGAGCGAAGCACTTCTGAAGGCCGCCTCCTCAGCTGGATTCATGGAATTGAGGGTTTAGGACCCAATGATTTCCACTAATTTAAACTAATGACCTCTGCTATAATCAGATGCACTTCTTTAATATGGTGAAGCTGATCTCAGCTGTCAGTGGTTAAAGTGTTAAAGGTGCAACCAGGACAGGTGACCAGTACACGACCACACGAAGACATGAGTGACAGACAAGAACAATGAAACTTGCTCCTTTTTGAATCTTCCCTCAGTCTAACATGCCGGTGTTGGAACGATAGCAGGAAGCCACAAGTACAGGGAGAACCACAGACCTGGGAACCAGAGCTGGGAACCAGGGCTGGGAACCAGAGCTGGGAACCAGAGCTGGGAACCAGAGCTGGGAAATAGAACTGGGAACCAGAGCTGGGAACCAGGGCTGGGAACCAGAGCTGGGAACCACAGCAGTGAACCAGAGCTGGGAACCAGAGCTGGGAACCAGACCTGGGAACCAGAGCTGGGAACCAGGGCTGGGAACCAGAGCTGGTGCTTTCTCGCTGTAAGGCCACACTGCTAACCACCATAGCTGTCTGTTGGCCATGTTTATGAAGGCGTGTCAGAAAATTGATTTTAAGCGCAAAACAAAATAAAGGTTTAAGACAAGTCTTTAAAGGTACTGGTCTTACTGGTCGTAGTTAAACTGAAAACCTGTGCTTTCTTTAGACAAATTTTACCTCACTGTTCTTACTATTCTTGTTTTTAATCCTTCTTCTGTCCAATTACGCATTTAAATTGTTGTCTTATGCTTTATCTAATTGATAAAGCACTTTGTAAAGCTCTTTGTTTATAAAATGTGCTATACGAATAAACTTGCCTTGCTTTAATGGTTTAAAGGTACTGGTCTGAGGTCGATATAGTATATAAAAAAAAAGAACCTTTAATGTTTTAGTCACGCATGTCGAACGTTACGTTCCAGGCTACTGCCGTCCAGCATATAGCAACAACGATCACATTTCCTTGAAAGGGTCAGATTTCCTGAAATGTTTCATATATTTTCTGAAAGATTGAATACTCCTCTAATTTTTCTGTTTAACCATTTGAAAGGGACTGTTATATGTTGTCAATCACATAATAGAAACAGAATTATCAAACAGTCGGTGTAATATTTCCAGTTTTAGGTGCTCGCTGTCATGAAGCGTCTTCGCTTGTTTCTGCTGCGGATGTCAGGAGGGAGCGTGCTCTGAGAACTTGGGTGTGAATCTTGTGAAACACGTTCCTGCAACCAAAGACCAAGCTCTTTAAATACGTACGCTAATTCTGGGCTCCTTTGCGGGGGTCAGTAGGGGGATCCCTTTCCCAGTCGTTAACGGAGGCGTAACTGGACTCAAGTGTGCCCTGATCCGGTTACCGTGACATTTCTAGAGAGCGGTGGAGCGACCATGTGCAGAGAAGACGGAGGAACACTAGCCTAAAATTCAAATATAGATCTCAAGCAGGTCAGCTCAGTTGGCAGCCAAGGAAGAGCTTTAGTGCTTTTATTTCCTGTCTCTTTAGTGAAGCTCATGGGAATACACTTTCCTGGTCCTTTTTTGTTTTCCTTTCTGCTTTTTACGTGACTGAGTTATGCTCTTTAATACCATCGTGTTCACTATTAAATATAATCATCACCGTAAATATGTAGCTGAAAAACTCATTCTTCATTGTCCCACACTTGTCTTAGTTGGGAGCGTACTCAATCTTTTTAAAGTCTGGAAAATTGCTGAACAATTCAGCGATACAGACAAGGGAATAGCTGTCAACTCTTGGAATGCACTTTTAAAATAAACAACTCTTCTCTGTGCGTCTCCCTTGTGTTTCCGCCTCTTAGCTCTCAGTTTTAACCTTCTCCGCTGGAGTCTTTATGCATAAAACAGTTGCTGCAGATTGGAGATGAAGTAAATCCACGTAATGTCTCCTCAAGGTTGGAGGCAGTCAATTCTGGCCCTGAGAGTGCCATCTTTCAACTCCTCAGCAAAAACATGTGTTCAAGGTACAGTTACAGGAGCTCGTCCAAGTCAGCCGCAGCCGTATTAATTACAGCTCTTTCATCATGTCACTAAAAAGGGGAAAAAGAGAAAAGTTTCTTTTTTTTCCTATCTCAGTGTGAGCAGGGCACGTTTGCAGTCTCCATGTTGTTGTTTGTCTGCGTGAACATTTAATGCTGTGCTGCAATGAGGCAGAAATAGCATTTTATCAAGTCATTTACGGTAACTAAGTTGCAGATAACGTATGCACTCTGTTTCGGGAAGTGGCTGGCTGCTCGCCCTGGTTAAGGTCAATTTAATCAGAATGCAAACGCTGTGCAAAACGTTTGCAAAGTACACTCAAAATATGAATATGCATAGTAGCCCTTCGAGGTTTTCTTATTTCTTCAAAAGCATTTAAAAAAATGATTTACAGAAACATACTTTTAACATTTTTTACTGGCTGGAAGCAAAATGAAATAACCTTGAAAAAACAGGTTATTTCCAAAAGAAAAGACAACAAAGCTATAATCTGAAATATAATGCAATATATGCAATGTACCTGATAATGTGATGTGCTGCATTTGAAACATGACACAACAGAGAAAATATATGAGTCACGTAATTCTGGATCATGCTACTTTAGGTAAACAGATTTTCTCATCATCACCCACAGATGTGTTACAGATGACAAAACCACCTCGTATGAATCATTCATCGTTAGCTGGTGACTAACTCTATCCAGGACACGTCTAGATTCGACGTGTCGCCAGTCTTAGATAACTTTCCTACAAAGCATGCTGGGATGGCTAGAGGCGCTAAGAGCGCTGTGGGCTGAGCTGGCACCTGCAGAGCAGCCTGAGCGCTCTCTGATTTCGTTGCCTTGGCCCGCGTGCAGAAGCTGTGTGGCCGTTAACTTCCAGTATCAGGATCTGGCTGTCATCGGGGGAATTTGCGGCGTGAGTTTGTTATTAGATCCTGGGTGTGGGTGGAAAAGCAGTCAGGTTGTCTTTCTAGACTTGCGGTTTTAGTGGCTCTAATATGACCATTTTTCAACTGCCTACCAACCGCAGAGTAATGATGGATCCTGGCTTCTGTTGTATTACCGCTGAGGAGACGGGCTATTGATCAGACTCAGCCAGTGACTTTGGAATAAGAGGCCAAGATGTGAAGTCAGCCACGCAGTGTGGCTTTTTTTTAGCTTTTCCCAAAACTTTGCAGGACAACAAAAAGAGACAGACATTATTCTTTATCATTATAAGGGGACAATCTTGACTGTGGACACAAGCAACTTAGAAATACCATGACACTCAGTGACAAATATAAAGCTTTTTTGTTTGCTTGTGTGATCTATAAAGTACTCAAAGTCATAACAGTTGCTCTACCAAGAAACCTAGTTTTGGTTATACATGTTTGATAGACTGGATTAAGTTTCATTGAGTTTTTCGTGCTTAAAGTCCCCATGAGTTTTCCTGCTGAGAAGAATGAAAGTAGCAGCTGTGACTTTGGTTAGTTGTACTAGCTTAAAAGCAGTTTCTTGAAGGAGACATGTCCTGCCCTTTCTTACAAAAGTTGGCACAATTTCTTAGAACTTCATGACGTGAATGACGTACTTTGTTCAAAAATATCAACATCTTGAAGACTGAAGAAAATGAAGCCCGTTGATTCGAACCTTTGAGACCTCTCAGACCTTTGGGTGACACCACAACAAATCTGGTTGGCTCACAGAGGGACATATTTTTAGACTGAGGATTAACAAAACTGAGTGCCAGGGTTGTGTTATACCTGTTTTTGACTTGGTAATAACGCAAAACACCAAAATGAATGCTTTCAAGCACAATTTTTACCCTTGAATCAAAGTCTGGTACAAGTTCTTTTAATATCTCATTTTGACACTAAAGTTATTAACATCAGGCCGGTCGAACACGAGTCACCATTCCCTCTGAGGTCATAGGAACTTGTTGTCCAGTATAGCAAAGGTTCTGTCTTGAAATCCCAAAACCTGTGGTTTGTTGAGTGACCACTAGGACACTCATCGATCTACATGTTTAGTACTAAAATTAACACATTTACATCCTGATGCCTGAAATGGGTTTGGTCTCCATAGCTACAATCCTCATCCAAGACAACTGTACATACCTCATCAGGTCCAATCAAAATTACATTAAAAATAAATGTATGCATTATTAGAGTTGTGTTTTTTGAGGAAGAGCTAAATTTTACTGCTTAGTACTTTCAGTGAACTTGACATGTGCTGTGAATTAGGCGGCCTGGTGGAGGAGGGTTCTGGCTGAGCTCGGTCAGAACTGAGTCTTTTCAGCTCCAGCAGCAGCGTCATAGCTTATCGTGACCTACGCGATACTAAGATAGCAAGCTTGTGGTGGGCAGTCCAACCAGGTGCCAGGTTTGTTTGCTTCGTTCGCCAGAGTTTTGGATCAACCAGGGTTTAGACCAAGTTAGCTCCTGCTAAGATGGCACCACCCACATCCAAGAAAACAAAGAGGATCAAAATCCAAATTCAAAAGTAAACCTAATGGTGACATCACAGAAGGCTTGTCCAGTGCTTTTTATACAGTTTTTCAGTTATGTTCTTCATCATTTTAACCATACGCAAATATTAAAAATGAATTAAAAAAAAACCAAAGAAAAAAATCATGCTTAAAATATCATGAAATATATTAATTACAATTCAGATTAAAGTGGTCTATTCATCACCTGGGGATCATGAATGCTTTTTGTGGTGACATATTCCAGTCAGTATGATGCTGACTGAAATATGAACACATTGAATTCTTGTCTTCTTTTGTAAAATTACATAGTTTTGCACTGCTGTCAAACAGATATGAGATGTCCTGGAGTGAGACTGAATTATTAGACTGTTGATGACTCTTGCAAGACGTTGATTGGAGCAGTGTTTGTCAGGTGAAGGGGCACTGAGTGCTCACCCTGTAGCTTTGGAGCTGATCGCTGGCTTCAAATTGCAATTACACCAGGCCCAAACCAAATATTTCTCTTTTAGATCCCTGAGGCTCTTGATTATTTTCCTTTCAAATTAAGTTTCATTACTTTGAGGAGTCGGCCCACTAGGTTCACATTTTTGTTACCTACTCTGAGTGTATGAGGTGTCAAAGAAAAGAAAGACCCTAAATGCTCACAAAAGTACTCTAAACAAAAACCACGTTGTTGCCCCAGAGCAAAGTTAAACTTTTACAAAGTTTAAAAAATGTAATGCCATAAAACAGAGTTCATAAAGCATGTGACTTCTTTGAGCAGTTTACCCAAGATGCACTGCATTGCACTTGCATTTGTTCACAGAAATCCTGCAAGATTTAATCATTATTTTCTATTCTGATTCTATCTTTTTTTTGAACTTACATAATGCAAACAATGATCCTGAAACATGCAGATTGGAATGTTTCCTCTGTCGTCTTTAATATAGTTGCACACTATTATGTGTTTAATTATGTGCACACATTTTCTTTCTATTTATATTAACCTCATGCATTAAAAAATAAAAAATAAACAAAAAAACAAAAACATTAAGATCGCTGCTTAGCAACACCTTAGTATTTGTCTTTTATTCCTTTGAAAAACAGACACTTGTGGCATCTGATTAGTTTGTTGATTAACACGTGTTAGAAGGAATTACAGCCGCTGGAGCATTCAAGGTCAAGTTGACTTTCCTTGTAACCTCCTTAACGTGGCGTGAAACCAGTAATACATTCTGTTTAATGGAGTGACACAAGGCATCACTGTGGGCTTGGCAAGAAGGGTTTGATCGTGACCATTGAGCCAGAAAGCTGCTGCTGAGCAGCAGAAGGCACACCAGGAGCCCTCCTCTATTTCAATGTGTGCCCTGACAGTCAGCATTTTGCTGATGGGGACCTAATAAGGCTCGGCATGGAGTGACCCTGGTGCATGCCTGCTGACAGCTTCTAATGCTGCCACCCCCCCATTACACACCTCCACCACCCTGCTTGAGCCATCAGTCCATCCCTTCATCATGGAGGCCCCAACGTCTGTGCAGCGGGTCCTACTGTGACTCCTATCATGTAAAGCCATAGCTCATGTCAGATGGACTTAATGATTCAATCTGTCAAATCACATAGAGGGGACAGCAGTGGTATGCCTGGAATGGGACTGGTCCGTGGCCCAAGGAGGCAAAAGGTTTTTTAATCTTTGTAGACTGGGTGGGTGACAAAGATGGATTTGTCAAGTTGGTTTCATGATGAGTATTTTTCAAACATAAATTTTTATTTGGACTCTTCTTTTACAAGATAGTTTTTTTTTTATATTAAATTTATTATACCATTTATATTTGTTCTTGTATTTTTAAATGTTTTCACCAAGGGGCAACCATTTTACTTCCTGGTTAAAGCTCATCCAGAAAGTACTTTTCGTTACAGTTCCTCCACTGACCACTAGGTGCTGACTCCCACGTTAAAGTGCCAAGTTTACAGCAGAATTAAACATATTTATAGTCTGGTACAAAACTGTTTGTTTGTTTGTTTTCATCTGTGGTTACACATCACATCCATGACAACTGCATGGAGCGGGAATTTCTTTGTACCTGGACGTCATTTGATGTTTTACTGACAGCTAGCTAGTTATTGGCTATGCCATTGGCTTTGACAGCCTTGTCCTGCCTGCACAGTTTGAACAAAAATGAACTTCAACAGTCTCTCTGTACAAATCTATAGGTCACATGACCAGTTAGTTTGTAAAGTATTTTACAATCAGTAGTTTTTACTGGTGTTTTGGGGCTGAGTGATCATATTCAGTCATGAGACTCAGGCAGGTCAACGAAGTCTGAGGCTGGACACATTCAAGGCTGGACTAGAGGACGACCTGGTGTCCAGGTGTAGGTCTTAATAATCCACTGGGATTTCTGTGCCTTTAAAGGATGTGGAGAGAACAAACCTGGATTATTCTGGCCAAGATGAAACTTGAATTATTTTCACTGAAAATTTCCTGCAGACAAACAGCAGCAATATAAGTGACCAGAAAGAATGTAAGAAGGACTCCAAATACATGCATCTCCCTTTAATCGCCACAAGTTCAGCTACCAAATGTTGTGCAAACGAGAAAACAGGAGAATACAGGAGAAAACAGGAGAATACAGGAGAAAATGGGAGAATACAGGAGAATACAGGAGAATGGCCTCTTCTTCCATAGAACTGGATCAGTACGAAGACATTTATGACAGAGCAGCTGAGTGTTAAAAGCAGAGGCCATGAAACGTCCACCTGTAAGTTATGTACCTTTACATATTACAATGTATATATTTTATATCATATATTCTTTTATAACATATTGTATATATATTTTTGAATCCATAT
>JBAMYA010000013.1:2612981-2626954 GCA_037176975.1 Arrhamphus sclerolepis
CATCCACCCACCCATCCATCCATCCATCCATCCATCCATCCACCCATCCATCCATCCATCCATCCATCCATCCATCTATCTATCTATCTATAGTGTTTGTTATGGAACAAATTGTCTCTACGTACTTTTCAGAGACCTGGAACCTGACCCCTGAGCAAAAATTAAATGGAAGAAAGAACAGTAAGTTAAAACTCCCAGAAAACAACATTCTGATCAATGTTTTAAAAAAAAAAACAAAAAAAAAAAAAAACACAGAGATAACAAACTGGTATTTTTGTATGGTATGGTTTTCACTGGAGCGCTGACACTTTTAGACATCTTAAATGTTACAGAAGGAGCCAACCAGCGGCTGATGCACCTGCAGATAAACAATCAAAGATCAGATCCTCTGAGGAATGTAGGACACATGCTTATGTCATGCTTGAAACAATCAGCTCATTAGCAATCCAAACAAATAGGAACAGATCCAGGACCAGTGCTGCCAAAAAGGGGTACATATGTACATAGTCCAGGTTTGCAATGCCAATCAAACATAAACTTGGACACAGATTGCACACAATAACCCCTCACTTCAGCCATGATTCATCTTATAGGCACTATTTTCTTTATATTAGTTGTGAAAATCTACAAAATGTCATTGAAGAGTGAAATTACGAATAAGGCTAAGAACTTTGTCTTATTTTATTTGCTGCAGCAGAGACCAAGTTCTGCAGCGTATCAGTGTCTGCAGGACTTGTTCTGACCGTGATCAGTTAACAATATACATATATACATGCATTTACACATCATGCTTCATCTTCTTAGCCAATCAGATGAGAGAAATAACACAGGAACATCTCAAATGAATGAAACAGACAATAATTCATTGGACAGTCATAACATACTAAATGGCAGTTCACGCTGTTTCTTAGAATAAGGAAAGAAGACATTTCAAACAGGAACTGAAAGTTTGGGCTAAGCAGCACTGTGCCGGTTTGTAGAAGTGGTTTCAAGGAAAAGAAATGTCAGGATAAAATACATGTTCTTTTGTTCACAAGCAGGTTCATTTACAGGGCATATGTGAAGGTGTTACATTTAAAAAACAAGTGTATGTTGGACAAATGTGAAGATATAAATTTTCACTAACATGGTAAAACATCGCCGTACAAACGGGAACACTGAAGCAACCTAACAGCCAGCTGTTGTAATTCCTCCATCTCATAGCTTCAGTATCATATCATGTGTTCTCAGGGTGTAAAGGTTAAGAACTGATGATTACATAAACAATGTTTTATCCATATTTAAACCCTTTATTCCTCAATGGGCAACTTTTTTTTTTTTTTTCCCATATTTGATAACAAATGTGAGCAAATTCTGATTTTACATTCCTAGCTGCTAACTTGGAAAACCCTCAACCTCATCTTCCAGAGTTTGAGACATTGCCCAAAAAGGTAGCTTACCAAGCAAGCACGAACTTCATTTGATTCTCAGAATGTAAAACAGGTATGATGATAAGAGCATGTTTATGTTTATGTCCTGCTGAATTTTGGACAACCTGAAGGTGGTCAACCTTACACAGGTGAAGACACTGTTACAATAATCAAAACATGAAGATGTAAATGTGTCTAAGTTAGCCTTCTACATAAGGGGTTTTAATTTTTCTAAGGTGAAAGAGACGTACAGCAGGATATCATCAACGTAAAAGTGGTAAAACACATCACTGTACTTATTAATGATAAGAAAATGTATCATTTTGATGTATACTTCTGGTTACTTATTGCACAAGACATTTACTAAGAAGCACTTTTATCATTGAAGAGGATGGAGTGAAGTCAGCTATCTGATCCCATCTCTTTAAACCAGCTGCCATTAATACGTATGTAAAGATTTATTTGAAAAAAAGTGCTTTTGTACAGTATCTCTGTGGTGTTTCATATTATTTTGCTTCAGCACGTCATTAAAGGTGAAAACATGTAATCAACATAATGTAATCAAGTCTGCTTTAATACTTTGTTGTTCTAATCATTTCACAGTGATTTGTGGTCCCAAAAACCTGTTACAAGACTCGAGGTGATGGCTGTTTTGTATCTAAAGCACTGAAGTTGTGAAACGCTCCATCTATGACGTCTTTTTAAGAAGACTTTGCTTTTTAGACAGGCTTTTATTGTTTGTTTTTAAACCAGTTCTTTTAATGTACCCTTTTTGTATTTTTAGAATTATTTGTATCTGCCTTGTGAGGCACTTTGTGATAGAATGTACCTGCTTACTTACTGGTGTGGTTTGCTGGTTCCCATAATATCACATGGACGCTGTCTTTAATAATAAAAATAACACTTTGGATATGTTGCCCTCGACAATCTCAAACCATCTTGTAAATGTGGACAAACAAATATATTACACACTGAAAACATTCTGCCATCTGTTGCAGCATCCAGCTACAAATCTGACAACTGTCTTTCTCCAAATCAGACAGTCCACAAATCACCAGGTCGTATTTAATCATCAGCTGTCCTATGCCTGCGCTGTCCGCTGAGACATGAGGAGCGAGTGGAAAGAGTGTGAGACACCAGAGAAGCAGACATACTGTAGACGTGTGGAAAGAGTCAGCTGCACACATGACACAAGGAGGGCGAGTTTCTGCGGAGAAAGAAACTCCACGCCAGTTCTGATCGTGTCAGAAAATACTGATGTGAACATTTGGGTCTCCTGCTGTAAATTAATTAATTTACAATTTGAGCTTATATTTTCTAACATTCTCTAATATGGTTCTATTTTAATGCAATAAATTTAAAACATAAATTGGGCATTAATCAGCCATGCAGTCTTCTAATGGAAATAAGATGTCATGTTTGGACAATTATTGAATTTCAGTGACATAATCTAAGCTTTGCTGTTTCGTACAGCTCTTGATATTTCCATTGTCTCTAAATGAGTCATCCATGAAGTTTGGAAAATCAGACTAAACTCTACACAGAATCTTTCTCCCGCTATAATGCATCAACTGCTATGTCCAGTGTCATATTTCAGCGCTGACAGATGTTTCTTGAATTAAGAGTCCATGTGATGTTTTGGTAGCAGTCAGCAGCTGTGATTCATGTCAGAGCTGAAATGAGAAAGTCATGACAGTCACATGTAGAAAAACATGTGTCAGTGCTCTGGAGAAGAATTAGCTGAGACTGAGACAATGTGAAGTTAGCCGACCCAAAATGCATCTCATAACAAGTCATCTCAGCAAAAGCAGCAGCGCGCCAGGTGCACACTGTTTCTTGAATCTTTTACATGATCTTGTGGAAAAATATGGATCTTAATAAGTCCCCTTAGGAGCAGGAAAGGGTGTGAGCTCGGAAAGGTGGATCAAGTGAGATGATCTGTGCATTAAATTTGATTTTATGTTTCAAAATTACAAACATGGAGAATTTTAACAGCTATGGAAACCTAAAATATGATTTTGTCGATGACATAGATGCAAAAGTTCCTTGAAAAAGAAAGTGCATTCACAAAATTACAAGGTCTAAGTTACTGTGGACTCACACAGCAACTGCGTGCACTTCAAAGCTGATGCCCAATTTTGGGATGTACTATTCAGTACCATTTTCCTCACATGCTTGCTTAGCCTAAGCTTCTCAATTATTCAGGCTGAGATCAATACAGAACACACTCCTGTGAGGAAAAGCAGGGAGGGAGAGGCGAATTTAAGCCTGAATCTGGATTATGGATTTGTATCAATTTATGTGTGGCCACTCAAGCAAAAAAACCAGTGGAAAACAGTGAAACGCAGCTAAGTGGGGAAGCTGGAAGGCTCAGTGTTTCTGTCCACTTTGACTCTTTGTTCTGAAGTGACACTTTTTAGCCTCAGCCAATTATTGCACCATCCTTTCGGTCCGTCAAAGGCAGCTTTCTCATTAACTTGTCTCCTGTTCGCTCCACAGTCTTTAATGAACAGGGACTCCATAACCCAAGTTTACCTCCAACTTTAACAACAAGACTGAGTGTCAGTGGACAGGGACAAGTCACACATCAATGACATCTCTAACAAGATGGAGAACTGTCCTTTCATGATTGGGCTTACTTTACTAAGGAGTGAAAGTTTTACTTGATGGGCTGTTTGTTGTGATTTCTTGTTGCAGCTTGGCTCCCCCTAGTGTTGTCTGGGGTAACCTCCATGCTAACGCATGTTGCACTCACCCATCCATCCAGTAAGATGTGGGCTACATCCTGGACAGACTGAAAGTCCACCACAGGGCTTATTGAAGTAATCATTGTAAGAACAGATACTTGTGTAGATTCAAATAATACTTAAAGGTAAATGTAGGTAAGTTGTTGGGAAGCAGAGCCTCCCGTGAAGATAATGACATCAGCAGCTGTCCAGAGTCTAATGTTAAGTGGAGCTCATTTCCTGACTTCTGAGCTCAAACTACGTGAGAGACCAAGGACTGATACTTTTATAAGTTAACTCTTTCATCTTCTGACCATCCCAGCGTTTGCCTACACCTGTCAACTAGCTGCCACTGTAGGACACAAACTAGCATGGCGGCTTCCTTTACCCGAACCCCCCCTCCCCAACCTCCTGTCCTGCTTTAAGGTTTCTTCCCAGGAGGATCTGGATGTCTGTGAAGTGTCTAAAGACAACATGTGTTGTGATAGATGCTATAGAAATAAAATTGAATTGAACTGATAGAAATCTTTCCCTAACTTAATTGTCAAGTCTAGAGCCTATTTTGATCAGACTACTGTCAAATGAAACACAACATTAAGAGAGAGCGAGGGAGAAAGAGAGAGAGAGAGGGAGAGACAGAAAAGACAGACTTGGACCATAAATTATCCACAAAAACCTACACATTTGCTTCACGTGGAGTCCATATGCCATTGTGTTGCATCACTGCTAGGAATCATCCAATTCTATGTGTGTTCATCTGTTCATCCATGCGTGTGGTTCATATCCTTCCCCGCTTAGAGAAAAATTCCTCCCTCTCTGGCTGCGTGCAGCAGCGTGGCCCTGAACCGCTGATCCGCTATCCACCAAAGCCAACGCCAGAATTAGAGATGGCAGCAGAGCTTACCACAGGCCCCTTGTTGTATTTAGATTGGCAGATGAACAGCAGCTTCGCTCAAGCGCTGTTTACAAAGCGCTCCTATCCACATTTGTGGGAATTGTGCCTGTAACGCTCATGTAAACAAAGGCCCTGCAAGGCCTTTCTTCTTTCACTGCCTGACTTTTTTCGACAGGCATCAATCCAACAATATGAGGTTTGGTTTAAAATTAGAGGAGGAACTCTCACGTAATTGACAACTCTGCTGCTTCAACAATTCTGTTGTTTTTTGTTTTTTTCCTTCTAACGCTGAGAACCTGCTTCAGATTGCATGTAGAATGACATGAATATGTCAGTCATTAGGTCGACATGCTTCCCAACCGTTTCTTTTTTTTTTCCAAATACACATACAGCAAGCACAGATACGTCTCCTCTCCTGACTGTTCAGAGGTTCAGGCAGCTCGGCAGCCATTCTTACTTTAACGTTGCCTCATATTTTCAGTTCCAGACAAAATACCAAAAAGCAAGATCATAGGACAATGATTAAAGGAAAAACCCAAAATGAAAAATAATAACAGAGAAAGGGTTTAAAATAGAGTATGCTAAAATACATTGCAAGGGAAATCCTAACCAGGAGAGAGGGTCAGACATGTAATTTTAAAAAAAGGGCCATAGTTAAATGACATGTAGGGAGTAATTATAGAGTCGGATTAGACAAAATGAACTGAAATAATAAAGTACCACCTAGGCCTGTCAAGAGGGCTCTGTGGGCTGAGGGAAAGTAGCCTTGGTTTTAAAAATGGGCACGCTACCACCCATCCTTTCTTTCTGGCCATGAAGGAATCTGCAAAGGCTTTAACCGTACATAGTTTGATTGCATGGGATCACATAAGGTAATGTGGAATTGAAATCACTATTTCAGTTTAAATAGTGTTGACTTTTGGTGCATTCTCCTGATAAAGCTTCTAATATTTGTAAGACAGAAACTTTCTCCCAAAAAGTGACTAAATAAAACCACAAAAGATGAAAAATGTGATTGTCACTCCTTCTAAGGCAAATAAATCTGCAAGATTTAATGCAAGGCAAAGGCTCATGTGTAAAGTACAGAACACAGCCCAGGAAGATTCAATAACACCACATTTTCATCATCATTAGCTTGTCTAACGTGTCTCTTCAAAGGACAGAGCACTTCATTTGACTCCTTTCCCTCAGTAAACGCCATGAGTGTCACATTACCCTTAAAGTGATGTATGGCATCCTCCTCCATCCAGAGCTGCTGCTCCATTATTGAGCCATGATTGATTGCACGTGGACTCTGAGTGAAGGTGATGGATGAAAAAGCGTGCGCTTTACCAGCCGTGTCGTTTATGTGATCATGTTCCTAACATTTCCCATAAGTGCTGCACTGTGTCCGTCACTGAGGAGAAATGAAAAGATTTTAGTGTCTACGGAGAGCTTCAGATGTAATCCATGAGGACGTCCCATCTGGCCATCATTCTCATCATCCTGCATTTAGATTCAGCCATGAGATGTGAACAGGGTGTACTTATCTTATTACAGGGAGAAAACTTCAAAAGTTTTACAACCCCAGGTGATTTTTGATTTTCATTGCATTTGTTTAATTAAATGAAAGCTGCTGAATCTTTAAACGGGGCAGAATTTCCATAAATATTTAGTTCTGAGTCATCCTAACTTTGAACTCTTTGAGATCCTTGAATTTGACCACCTTCAGACTAAAACTATGTGCAGTCTTGCTTGTATTTGTCCAGGTACAAATGTTACAAATGACTTCATGAGTTGGAATTTTCATAGGAAAAAGGAAAAAAAAAATCAAAAAGTATGCTGTTAACAGGCTGAATGGTTCCTCTTCTCTTTAGTCAACAAGACACAATGGAAATTTCTAATTTTGATTCATTTGACCAAAGAACAGTTTTCCATTTTACGTCAGACCATTTTAGATGAGCTTTGGTTCAGAGAAAACAGCAGTGCTTCTGGATTACGACATCTCCTTTGAAAAGTACAGCTTCAACTTGCATTTGTGGACTGAAAAACTCCAGGAAAAAAAAAAAAATTCTGAAAGAGTTTCTGAGGCCATGCATTGATGTCCACTAGAATCAGGACTGTTTTTAATGCAGTGATGTCCAGTAGAATGAAGACTGTGATGTCCAGTAGAATCAGGACTGTTTTTAATGCAGTGATGTGCAGTAGAATCAGGACTGTTTTAATGCAGCGATGTCCAGTAGAATGAAGACTGTGATGTCCAGTAGAATCAGGACTGTTTTAATGCAGTGATGTCCAGTAGAATGAAGACTGTGATGTCCAGTAGAATCAGGACTCTTTTTAGTGCATGTTGCTTGAGAACCTGATGACCGCCAACATCCAGTTTTGACCATCAGCCTCGTCCCTCACACACAGACAGTCCTCCTGATTCTCTGAATCTTTTGATGACATTATGGACTGTAGATGGTGGGATCATCAAAATGTGCAATTCTGCATTGAAGAACAACTGAAATGTTCCAACAGTTTTCAAATCTAGTTTCATGTACGGTGGTGAATCTCTGCCCATCTGTGCATTTCTGAATTGGTCCTTTTATACCCAGTAATGTTACCAGTTCCAAATTAATTTGGTGCCTCCTGGCTAGATAGTTTCTGGTACAAATCCTGACTCCTGTCTGGCTTTTGCTGCTTCTATCCATACCTGCGTGGGCTTTTTCCAGCTACTTGAGTTTCCTGACATGGTTCAACAGCATACATGAGTGTGAGAGTGTGAGGCTGTGTAGACCTGCGGTGGACTAGTAATGTTTCCAGGGTGTACCCCACTTTTTCCCTGAAGGCAGCTGGGATAGGCTCCAGCAGACACCCCATGACTCTGAGCAGGAAAAAGTGGGTAAAGATGATGTATGGATAGATTAAATATCCTGTAATTACTTTTGTTAAGAATAATGACTAAAGGAAGTAATTATAGCAAGAGGTCAGAGAGACGAGTAGGAACTCAGCTCTTCCACATTCAGACTTTTAAAGTTAAAGCTGATAATTATTTATTTTTGTATTAATGTCCGAAAACACCATGAGTATTTTTTGATGAATAATTTTTTCTTTGTTTTTGACAAGCTTTAATGATTTAAAAAAACAACAAAAAAAAACAAAACTTCACAATCTTTTCTGTCAAAAAGGATTTACTGTTGTACATGAGTTCTTTGTAGTAGTTTCATGATGTAATTTTATAAACATGTTTAATTTTGACCCTCTGACTATCTCTCTAGATGTTTTATTTAGTTCCACCATAAATATTTGCAAGTCATGATAGGTTAGCGTACAGTTTAAGGACAAAGCCTTACCACTCTCCAGAAATGGCTGAGCTCTTTTTCACAAACACAGAGACAATACCAGAATAGCTGCTTTCCAGACACATTTACACGTACGTATGACCCAAGCTCTAATTGGTGCACACCCAGTGTTTATCTGGGATCAGCCCAGACCGTGACATGTTCCATCACACCGCTGATGGCCACCCTGGTGTCCACATCTCTCCTCTAATCTGTCAGTTAAAGGCACAACACACTGGTCTGGCATTTCCCCTCCTTCAAATGGCGAGTAACTCAATTTTCCGCAGATGGTTTGAAAGAAAATAGAAGGAGAGAGCAGGCAGAGGAGCCGTGTAGTTCTTGGCAAGAAAGGCAATGATTCACATTTTGAGGAAATGTAGAGTTATAATTTCCTCCAGAAGATGTGACCTACTGTATCTTTGTCCTTTGTTAACTTATTTTCACTTCTCCTCAGCTTAATTTATCCATTTTCTTCCTCATGCAACCACCATCTTTTTCCTGGCTATGAGAAATTTCTCGCATGAAACAGAGCAATAATGGGTGTTGGTCAAAAGATTAATGCAGGAGGATTATTGTGTTTAGTGATATTGTGAGTGGCATTGAATCCTGATATCACATTAGAAACTGTTCACAGTAACCCAGCTGTGAGACTTTGCTGACGCCTAGTGGCCATATTGAAGCATAGGTTTATACTGAGAATAAATACTTTCAAAGCAGCATGATACTGCTATCACAGCATATGCACACACAGCATGTCCTGAATGTGGGCAGCACATTATGCAGCATATTAATGTGGCCTGTGTTCCACTTACATTTGCCTGCAGGTCCACAGAAAAGCTCAAGGAGTATGAAAAGACTTGTTGGAATCCAGCCTGGGTTTCCAGCAGCATCTCAGATCAGATTGATGGTCTTCTGGGATTGACTGAGCTCCAGGTCTGCCAGAGGGGAGAGGCACTTCAAGGATACCTTTTTTATGAAGACAGTAGAGTATCTGGCTCTGAACATGCAGGAGAGGCTGAGGTGAATGTCTTTTGTGTGTGTGCAGCTGCACAAAAATAAAGATACTATCCTCGCCTCTCACTTATTATAAGCTATGTGATATGTCATAATTATACAGTATACTATGAGGGCTGAATTATCTTTTAAACCCACACTGGAAACAAAGTCCAGTATGACTTAGTTATATTTAAATATAAGTAATCTAAAGAATTGTACTTCCTGCATGTGACAACTCAGAATCAGAAGAAGGAAACTTCTTTGCAGCGACTCGGTCAGGTACAAACATAAACAAGCACAAAAAAACCAACATAAATAAAGAGGTAGACCGCATCAGTTCACATGCGTCCACAGTCCAACGCCAGAGTGACGTGACTGCAAAAGCTGCAGAAAGTGTGCAACACTAAAATTCTGTAAAGGACCACTCAAGAATAAATGAAGGGTATAGAGGTTGAGACAACCGACATCAGTTAAACAATGAAATCATTAGTTCAAATCAACAAACAGAAGTTCAAGAATAAATAATTAAATTCAATGTATTTTTAAAGAAAAATATGGAAATACGGAAATACTTAATTAGTTGTTGTCATCTTCATATAATCAGTGATGGATGTATTAAAACTGCACTGTGTTTTCTTATTACAGTTATAATTTTCCTCAGTGTGGCCCTGATTCTCCACCCTGTTGAACCTTTTTTTCTATCCCTGAAAGTAAAATATGCTTCTTTGTGTTTTGCAAAAGTGTATCATATCAGCACAGTGACGTGTACTTTGAAAATCCTGATGAACAACGTGATGAAAACATCTATCTACAACAAAGTAACATATGGAAATGCTACCAATGACCTTTAAGGCCTCAGGATTAACATCAATAAACAATGTCATCAGGAATGTTGGCACTGCAGTGATTTATATTTGGTTTATTTCCACTGGGAAAATAAATTAAAGCTTTAATCTGACAAATCTGTGTTCAGAAGAAGGAAAAAAGGAATCTCCCTCAAAAATGAATGTCACTGTTTCAGTGACACACGCACACACACACACGCACACACACATACGTGCGTTGTTCCAACTGATTTTGGATTTATGTCTCTCCAGAGACTCATCTTGCATTAGCAATTTTACATGGCTCATCCATCACAACTTGTTGGCAGAAGCCTGTTGTTAGTGCGGCCAGACCTCTGGCCCCATGTGGCCCTGAAACCTGTCCCTCAACAAGAGACACGAACAGGCGCCAGAACGCCGTCTGGCTGGTCCGAATATCACAGTGTGACAATGTTCGCACAGTTGGGAGCAAGCAAATGAACCAGAGGTTACCAACCTAAACCTCTGGACACTGTCTTGGTCGTGAAATGTATCATTATTCTTCATCTCAATTTTAATTAGAAACTACTTACAGCATAATGATGAAGGGCGCAATGTGCAGAATTAGGCAACGAGGGACTGAAGACCAGCTAGCAGCTCCAGGATGCTTCACATTGACACAGCAGTGCTCTGAGCCAAATACTAACTTGAATATTTACAGTTCTGAGGGTATTTTGGTCATAAAGTAGAAGTGAAAGGATGAAAAGTCACAGTGTCATCACATTCATTTCATTTCAGTTTATTTTAACCATAAATGGTTGTAAAATAATTATGGCTCTCTATCAGAGATACTAAGTTTGGACCTAAATGGTGCCAGTCGAGTCATGAACAGTTAACACCTAGCTAATGAAGATGCATTCAGCATCACATAAAAGAGATTGTAAAACTTTAGTTTAAAGGCTTTCTTGCTGTAAATAGGATCACCATCTTCTGTTCAATTAATGAGCCTGGTTTTATTGATGGAAGTTGAATAATGAGTTGAGACGCGTTGGACCCCATCATCACGCCCGAGAAAAATATCTCACTTGGAGGATTAAAATCTTGTGGATAAAATGTCACAAAGAAAAAACAAAAACAAAACATTACCAGCTTTAACTGATCTCATTGAAGAAATCACCAGTTCCACAGTTCATAGATCTAAAGAATGCTTTTGATACAATAAGTCATGAAGTTTTAATTAAAAAATTAGAACGTTATGAAATTCAAGGTTTGTTCTGAACTGAGTGAGAATTTATTTAAAGAGTAGCAACAATTTGTGAAGATGGGAGATACTGAATCTGTTTGGAGACTGTGTGTGGTGTCCCTCAAGGGTCAGTACTGGGACCAGTATTGTTGAATTTGTATATAAATGACATATGTAAAGTATATAATGTATAAAAAATTGTGTTATTTGCTCATGACACAAATATTCTGGTCTATGATGAGAATTTACAACCACTTCTGTCCATAATCATCATGGAAATGAATAAACTAAAGAAAAAAGACCTTGGTGTCCTTGGTGTAATAATTGACAAAATTAGTTGGAAACCTCACATTAAACATCTATAGAGCAAACCTTCTAGAAGCATCTCAGTGCTGGCCAAAGCTAAACATATTCTGAATAATAAATCACTTCATGTTCTCTGTAACTCACTGATTCTGCTGTATTTAACGTACAGTTCAGCGGTTTACAAAAGCTCTTCCCAACCGTTGAGTATCCTCCAGAAACGAGCCACCAGAGTCATCCATGATGTCAGTTTTTATGAACAAGCAAACCTATTATTCTTAAATTTGAAGATCTGGTGGAAAATTGTTCAAATTATGTTTAAAGCATCAAATAAATTGTTACCTGAACACAAACAGAAAATGTTGTGTGAAAGAGAAGGGGGATGTAATTTAAACTTAAAGATTCTTAACATACATACAAGAGCTTTTGTATTTTAATTCATGGCGTAAAACTACAGAACAAAGTAAACGAGGACATTTAATATAATTTAAAAGGAAATATGAAGTTATTTTTCTTTACAAGATACAGGGGTGGGAGGTGTCAGTGGCTGGCGGGTGGTGGTGGGGAGTGCCTGTGCTGGCCAATCGGGAAAGAGGACTCCCTGGTTCTGTTCTCACTCTGTCATTGTGGGGTGCTGGGTGGCATGCTGGGAAGCGTGGCATTTCTTTGCACTGTTAAGCAGATAAAAGTCAGATTATGTCCCCCTCAAAAGGGAAGAGCCATATACCATCAAACCACTGCTCAGGTGTCTTGACAACATGAAGGCCTGGATGGCTATAAACTTTTTAAATTTTAATGAGAAAAAGACAGAGGTGATGTTTTTGGTGGCACCACTGGGACCCCCTTTGTAGATCTAAATTCCCTGGCCCAGCTCACTAAGCCAACTGTCACAAACCTTGGTGTAAAAGTGAGTACTGATCTGAAGCTCGACTGTCAGATCAGATCAGTTGTTAAATCGAGCTTTTTTCAGTTGAGGCAGTTGGCAAAATTAAACCTATACTTTCAAGGTAGCACTTTGAAAAAGTAATCCACGCCTTTGTGACCACTACACTGGATTACTGCAACGCACTTTATGTGGGGGTTAGTGGATCCTCCATCGCCCGTCTTCAGATTGTGCAGAATGCTGCTGCACGTCTTTTAATCCGCACATGTAAATACGAGCACATTTCCCACATTTTAGCCTCACTTCACTGGCTGCCCATACATTTTAAGATCAGTTTTAAAATTCTTTTATTTACTTTTAAATCCCTTAAATCGCCCCACCCTACCTTTCTGAGCTACTGCAGCCTCATACACCCCCGATCTCTCAGGTCAGCTGATCAGCTGCTCCTGGGTACCTAAAACAAAGCACAAGCTGAGAGGTGACCATGCCTTTGCTGTGGCAGCTCCCAAACTATGGAACAATCTGCCTCTCTATATCAGACATGCCTCCTCTCTGTCTGTTTTTAAATCCCATATTAAAACCCACCTTTTTTCCTTGGCTTTTAACACCATGTGAGATGTTGAATGTACAGTTATTTTCTTTTATTTTTCTTTGTTTTGTCTGTATGTATATCTGTTTTATTTCTTTTATGTCTTTTTATTCTTTTATTTTGTATTTATCTATTCTTCTGTACAGCCCTTTAGTCCTTTGTGTTTGTTTTAAAGTGCTCTACAAATAAAGTTGGATTGGATTGGAGCGACAACCAGATTCCTCTTAATAGATTAGAGCAAGTGGTTGGAATTTTTCAGTTTTCAGTTTGTCCATGTTAATAGTGATTGTTCCAGTAATACTAGGGTCAGCTGTGGAGTACCGCAGGGTTCTGTTCTTGGACCCACACTTCTCCCTTTATACATGCTTCCTTTAGGAGAAATCATTAGGAAGCATAACATCAATTTTCATTGCTATGCAGATGAGACTCAGCTGTATTTCATTATGACTGCATGAAGCTATTCAAATAGCCTTATTAGATGCATGCATTAAAGATGTGAAGACCTGAATGACAGCAATTCAGATGAAAATGGTATTATTGTAATTGGTCCCAAGCACCTTCAGGAGGCATGTTTGAGCTGTACAGTTAATTTAGATCACATTACCTTAGCCTCTACCTCTACTGTTAGGAATGTCGGTGTCATTTTTGATGAACATTAGACCTTTTATCTTTCATGTTAAACAGATCACAAAGTCAGCTTTCTTTCATCTGCATAATATCAGGAAAACCAGAAACATCCTGACACAAGAAGATGCAGAGAAATTAGTCCATGCTTTTGTTTCTTCTAGAGTTGATTACTGCAATTCATTATTTTCTTGCTG
>JBAMYA010000013.1:2627054-2637683 GCA_037176975.1 Arrhamphus sclerolepis
TGCTCTCACTACAGATCACAATGTCATCTGCAAACATCATAGTCCATGGAGATTACTGTCTAACCTCATCTGTCAGCTTGTCCATCACCATAGCAACAAGAAGGGGTTCAGAGCTGATCTTTCATGCAGTCCCAACTCCACCTGGAACTGCTCTGTCACACCTACTTCACCTCACTACTGTCTTCCAGCTCTCATACATGAACTGCACCACTCTAACATACTTCTCTGATACTCCAGTGTCATGGTTACAGTAAGCAGTTAATCCCAGAAAGTCCTTCAAAAGTGTAGTGCCTTATTCAGTAATGCCGAGGTTGTAAGTTCTATCCCTTAGAAGCTGCTGGAGTGTATAGACTGCATCAGCAATCACACTGAACAAAAGTTGGTACTACTGCCCCAAGGCACTGTTTTTGGAAATCTTTGAATTATACAGGAAATGGCTGTAACATTACTTCATCACCTTAGCCAGTCATGTTTTGTTACATGGTAAGTCCAATCTAATTTTGCAGGGTAGGCTACATTGATTGACGAGTGTTTTAGAGCACATATCGGTATATACACAAAAAGCATAGCAACTTTTATGCCAGGGTTTAGTTTGTGCAAATTGGCAGAATAGTTGTATTCCTGGCACAAGTTCTGTGTGGGATTTTTAGGGAAAAAAACAAACTTGCTTTAGTTAGCAAAACATTACATGAAACATGTGCCGTAGTCTTTCCTTCCCCAGTGGCTTCTACATCCTCCACTCCTTGTGTCCATTTGTTTCCCTCATGCTGTCTCTGTTCCATCCCTCATCCCACTAATTACCCCTCAGCAGTGAGAAGGCGTTGTGTTTAGTGACATGCTGAGGCAGGACCAGTGTGCCTGTCTGGTGGCTCTGACAGACTGTCACACATGGGATACTCACAAACCCTTGCAGAGCTGCTGTGATGACAGATAGTGGTGATAGTCCTGGCCTCAAACCCTCAGCCTCACTCCCACTCCTTCAGCAGCCCCCATACTAGTGCTGCATTCTCCTTCTCCCACCATCACCATCCCACACGTGCATTTAAATGAGCTCCCTGACAATTTGCTGCTGTGCTGCTTTCTCTATGGCGGACTCTGTTTATGTTTCTCCTGCTCTCAGCTACTAATGAGGCTCTTAGTGGTTGTCAGCAAAGGCTGGAGATGCTGAAGGGTCTCAGGGAAAGTCAGGAAGATGCAACCTGAGAAGCACAGTGAGCTGAGCAGAGACCATCTAACAGTTTCCTGACTTCAATAACAAAAATCTGCATAAACCTTTCATTTATTTTAAATATATTAATAAAACACTGCATGCATATGGCTTTGTTTTTGTGAAATTCTCAAGCATGGTGAAATTGTTCATTATCTTTATTTCTAGTCTCATTTTAAGATTCAATGGACGTGGTCACTGATCTTTGTCGTGTCCATACAGAAATCACAGCTAAAATGGCAAGACACTACAAGAAACAGTCACAGCCATGCATGCGCAAGTACACATACTGTTTCCATGTCCTTTTGAAATGTTAAATTTAGATGCAATTTCTATGAGCAAAATTGCGTTCAGGTTTGATAAATCCCTTTGCAGGTGCTAAATTAATATATTTACATATTCTCCTCCCAACACACAGAACTGACCCTTTACAGCCTTCTGATTGGTCCCTGACTGACCACCCAGAAAAATTATTCTCCATTGCTACATCTGGGATGAAATATCCAGTTGGACAAAATATGCATCTCTCTCATTCACAATAATGGAAGGAGCATAGTTTTTATTTGCTTGTATAACCATTTAAATCATTGGATTATTTTTTGTTGGACTTTCTCTTAGTAAAAAGGAACATTTCAGAACATACTGCACACAATGTAGTGAGGGTGTTGCGTATTTTTATCCCAGAAATCCGAGCTGTACCACCAAAACAAAGTAGGCTAGGCAGCAGGCTACAACCCATAACTACAACCACAAAAACGTTTTATTTTTGTCAAAAGCTTTAAACGGTGTGCATGGAGCACTTGTAAAAGCAACACCCGCTAAGACATTTGAGAGCCCTGGCTCAAAAAATGGTCACATATAGTCTTTTTATTAATATCCAGTTGCTGTTGGTTTTCTTTGGTGCATTAGTTAGCAATAAAGCAATATAAAAACCTGTTTTTACACTGGGAGTGGACGAGAGAGATGATAATTTTTTTGCGACGTAGCAAACGCGGCGGGACTTGATAAAGGGTCAATTGCACGTGAATGCCCAAACTGCATATTCATTGTGGTGGACGAGCTAACTGGATTAGACGCGCTATCTTGCACGTAAACTGTTGCACCCACTGTTAGTAAATTAGTTTGTACTTCTTTTTTTTGCATGTGCAGTGAGTTTGCACTTGTTTTAATACACGCAAAGCTTTAGTAAATCTGGCCCTGAGTACCGGCACATCCATTATGCAAGAATACACACAAGTGCTTCCAAACTGTTTACTTACGAGATTAAACTGATTGTACACAAATTTTCACAAATAATGCATCAATCAGTGCTATCTACTGCTATAGAATATAATTAGAATATGGAAGTATAATATATGAACATACTGGTGATTGTTTATGGAATGGTAATGGATCACTGGATCTACATATGAACTGAACTGAAGTTAAATGTCTGAGATGAATGTGGCTTCACCACCTCATCATCTGTGTTGCCAGTTTCCCCCGTCTCCAAAATGTATGTCCACAAGGTTTAAGCTTGGCACAGAGATGCACACATTCTCTCTTGAAGTTATTTTGTTATTATTTTTTTTATTTTAAATATCTCTCAATCTACGCGGAAGGTAACTTTGACACACTGTTTTATACAAGCTCAGCATTTATAAACGAGGCCCCTGGTCTGAGAGTCAAACTGGGAACTGGGCAGTGTAAAATAGTGCTGACCAACGCACAACTGTCAAAGACAGAGAAGACAAATAAGAAAAACACCTTCATGCTTCCCTAATAAGACTGCTCTCCTCCTCTACATAAAAGGCTTAATTTCCACCACAGGCTGAAGAAGGTGTGATCTGTGCACATTCTTCCTTTATAAATACCGTTTCACTGTTATCCTCAGGTATTATCAGCAGAGCTTCATAGTATGAGTAAATATAGGAGACATAGTAAAATGTTGTTTTTTGTTTTTTTTCCCCTTCAATAACAGCAGCATGTTACTACACTTATGTGAGTTCATGTGTTTTAGCATGAATGAGTGCCAGACAGAAGGAACGTAGCTGTAAAAAACTCACCAGCTGACATGTTTCCCTCCACCAGGTACTGACACATCCTGAGAGATCATTAGTGTCAGCATCCCTGACACAGCTGTCAGAGCAGGCCTCCTCCCTCCTCACCTCTCCTGTACTTCCTCTTCCTCTGCCTTGATTCCATCCCTGATCTAATCATCTCCTCACTGTTACTCCCTGGCACCTGACAGCTATCTCACCATATCTCACATGCGCCTCCAGTTCTCATAAACTACTATATTGATGAATTCCACTTTGACTGTTGATACTTTTATATCAATAATTGGAAAGTAAGTATGAAACAGCTGTGAATGGGTTTGTATAATGGGCAGAATGAGCTATAATAAGGAAATTGGTTGCATTACTCATACACACGATGACTTAGTGAATTAATTAATCTTAATTCATTTAACAGTATGTCAAACAGCAGAACTGATCTGACTGATCCAGATAGCATAAATATAATCTAATGTTCAATACACTTATGAGAAACAAATCAGCACTGCAGACCTTTATGAGTCATCAGGTTTTCTTGATTACTGAAGAAACCTGGTTATTATTGTCAGTAATTAAAGTGCTACACTAAATTTAACTGTTAGTAGCTGATTCTGTACTCTCTCACTCTCTCTCTCTCTCTCTCTCTCTCTCCCTTTTCCAGTAAGAAACAAGGTGAAGTTGATACCATAGCCCACTGGGCCCACTGCAGGACCATTCATACTGATGTTCTTGCTCAGATTCATGACGTAAAATCAAGCGGTGCCATTCCCTCTGGCCGCTCACTTTCAGGAATGATCAATAACTGTTTCAATCTTTTCTCATAACTGTGAGATCTAAATATCCTAATCCTCATAATGTTGCCATTGTTTTTTTGTTTGTTTGTTTTTATCTATGGGTGTTCCAGGAATGAGTCCTAAAAATACATCCTTAAAAACTAAACAATCCAGAGTTGAGAGCAAACAAGTGTAGCAGAGCTGCTGTGGAACAAGAGCCACAGATGTTATATCCTAATGAGAGTGGATGGATTCAAAGGAAACTTCAAGCAAAGAGAGAAATCATCTTTTGAGGTGACTATTTCATGATCTAAACTTAAAAATCCCAAGATACTGATAATGCCGAGCTGGGGTATCGTTCACAGCCTGGAGTTCTTTAGATGTAGTATCGCTGAATGTCATTGGCTCACAGATGACAGATGCAGAATTTAACGACCACAGTGATGTATATCACCACACACTGGTGTGTTAGTGGTTGTGCTTTCACAGGTCGTGGGAGAGGAGGTCCCTGGTCCGAATCCTGGAGGGGCAACTGGGGTAAAAAAAAAAAAAAAAACCTCCTGAACAGGGAGCAGTCAAAAAGGAAGTTAGTTACACAGAATACATCGATACATTAGGACACTAGTTTTGATCTTGAAACATCTGGCAGCAGCTGGCTGTTGACCAGGTGTGTAGCAGGTCTGACAGATAAACTTTAAAAGTCTACAATAAAATGTTATACTGCAGTCATACTGCCCTACTTTATTAAATTAAAAAAAAGCTTGAAATTGATTTTCATTCTGTGCAACATGTCAGTGTTTAATGAATTTTTTTTCTACCGCATCTTTGTACCTTTATTAGATTTTTTTCTTTTACATACGCAACTCTGATATTTCACCAAAAATGACTGGTGATGAGATGGTCTTGTTGCAGATGAAATCTAATCTGGAAATAAACTCGGCATCATTCAGAAACAAGGTGATTGAATTTCTGGAACAGTTTCAGGTCAGAGTGAATATTTGCTCGTTGGAAGTCACATTTCAGGTGATCGCGTCTCCACGAAATGACAACTCATCAAAAGGACATGCAGGGTGTAAGAGCATAGTTATTACAAAGATACTGTGATGTGTGATTACATATCCGGCTATGTTTTGTACGTATGTTCGCTCATACGGTGAACGGAAAATTGGCCTTCAGTCACCCAAAATCAAGTTAAATGATAATCAGATGCAAGAATGGTTAATTATGATGACAGACCAGATAAAATACAGGGAGAATTATTCTTTTATTTGAAATACTTCATGATTATAAGTGATTAGCTCATAAATGAGAACTTCTTTCATTAATTTGCTACTTAATACTAATCATCTAAGAACATTTTATGCCTGTGGATTTGGCTACAAATGAACAAATATTTAATCCCAGCAGTCAACCGGCATGTGAGCAGACAGAATAAAGCCACTGTTTCCGTTAACTCTAAGGCACACTGCTTAAGAAATTTTATCATTATCACATTATTGATATGCAATTTGTGTTGACTTATTCATGTCTTGTTGTCACTGATAGCTGCAATTAAAAAAAGAAGAAAAGTGATATATTTCCTTTAATTAGTTGCTTTTGTGGTCGGTATGATGTTTATAATCTCTGCTGATTAAAGATAATTCTGTATCTGTTTGACATCACAAATTAGGAGAGCATAAAAGTGAAAACTAAGTCATTTGAGGACGTGAATGGAAACTAATTAGTTGTGTGCAGATCAGTGCGCTCGCTATCAAAGCACCGATAGAGATTTTACGAGAGAATACGTGGGTTTGTGTGCTCAACTAACTGAAGTTTAAGGGTGTGGATCAAGGCTGGCTCTGCACTCCATGAAACTCGGCCCAGACTCTTTTTAAACAGCATGACCTCATAAACCACAAAGACCAGTTAAACCGTCCAACAAAAGCAATGAAACTTCCATAAACATTATTAGTGCCTGTTATAGCGGGCTAAAAGGGGGCACTTGGAAAGATGAGATTGATGTGAACAGCTCTCATGGAGTAAGTTTGCGAACTCTATTTGTTCGTTTTCCCCACAAAGATCCCAACTGAGCCTGACAAGGCGTGGCGTGATTTAAAGCTCTGGAGAAGTGAAGTCATTCATCAGGTCATGACATGAAAGTGAAAACATTACTGATCAGTTTCCAAAGCTGGAGGCATCATTTTTAGAGGGAGCCTCAGCTAACAGGTTCCTGTCCTCCAAACCTTACAGGTCCTGTAAACGTGAGTTTTAATCATGTTGTTTTTACAGAAACATATCAATGTTGTGTAATCACAGTAAAGCCGTGCTGTCACTGCTGCGGTAATGAGACGTAATGGGATTTTAGAATTGTTGTGAGCTCCACAGCAATGATTGAGAACTTTGGCCTTCATGAGTAAGTGCATTAAGTATTGATAGTTTTCTTCTATCCATCTATTCGTCCGTCTGTCCATCCATTCATTCATGGAGATTATTTTTTGTGAGACCGGAGAAAAAAGAAATTTGATTCCCCTAAAATAACAACACAAATTAGACAAGGCACGTTTATTTTTCTACAGCACATTTCATACACAAAGGTAACTCAAAGTTACAAAGCGTTCTCTCTTTTTTTGGCTTATATCTTATCTCATGTAGTCTCTAACCAGGTGCCGCTCCAGACACTCACCTGCTGCCTGGTCCTGCATTTGAATTTGTAGACAGATTAACATGAAAATGGCTTCAGAATGACCAGAATAAATTAAAGCTCCTAGCAGGACACCATGTAGCGAGGCTGTTCAGCGTATCGTTAGGTCATTGATAATGTTGTTACTACTTTACAAAGCAGAAACTAAATGATGCTTGGGTTTTTGTTTCACTTTGAGTGAAAGTGAGGTAGTGTTCGTCTTCTCCACATGATGGCAGTATCAGTCCAGCGAAGCTGCAGGAGCAGTGACGGCTCTGAACGCTGCAGTCACATTTTCAGCCTTTTCTACACGACTGTCACAAGTCATCCATTATTACTTAGCTCACACACGCTCGTCAGCATGAGGCACCGGGTGGCTCTTCTCCCTACTGGCCTTTAAGCAGAATGCTGTTGTGACTGGGTTTGTCCCTGTATTCTCTGATTGATCCATTTGTCAGATTGGACGATTAATTAGCCCCCAAGGGGTCATTTTCAGTGCCAAAGCAGTTGCATCCACAGCAAAGCTCCAGAAGGTTCCATGAGGACTTGGCTCAGAGGTCTGGCCACATTTGGCACGCAGCTAAGCGACAATTGCCACGTTCCTGTGCAGAAGCAGAGGACTGGATTCCAACCCACACCCTCGTGTAACCCCACTGGGCAGCGTTTTCTTCCCTGGCGTCAGATCTCAGCCCAGCTGAACTCGTGCGTCCCAGCAGCCGCCGAGCATACGGGCTGTAGCTGAGCTGAGGGGGCCACATGCGGCTGAGAGCCCCGGCTTTGAACTTTTACAGAAGCTCCTCTGGAGACGTGAGAGCCTGCACCAGGTTTGGCTACGATTGTGCTACAACAGGGTGCAGGAAGAACATAAAAGTACGAGGACTTTGGGCTGTATTTAACATGAGCACCATCAACCATTTTTTCTTTTAACACAATGAAGAAAAGCACAAAAAAATGGTAAAATGTCACACCTGTCCGTAGCCTTATTCAGCCATTATCCTGCTTTCACTGAGACGAGATAAAAAGTAGAAAACACACGTACACACACACACACACACAAAGAAAGTCTGTCCAGTTGTTGTTTAACTCATGACATTTGTTTAAATCAGATTGCTGGGGGACATTTACATATTGCAGGAAATTGCCAGGAAATGTCACAAAGAATCAGCGGGTTCTGATAGGGCACTGAGAAATGCTGCTTTTTTTGTACTCACTGGCATTTTGAGGCTTGAAAGTCAAACGGATTTCATTGATCTGTCTTCATGCTGGATGTTTCCCTGGCCGCTCATGCTTACAGCACTGATTCCTGTTGTTGCTCCAATGAGCTTTTTGTGGTGGCACAGGGGGGCTGGCAGGGAGGTGGGCCCGGAGATCTGCGTTACAGGGAAAATTATTGAGCTGCTTTCAGTTTTTACAGAGCCCCTGTTAAATTACAATAAAAAAAGTAATGTATTTGTTCCAGCATAGCGTCTCAGGAACTGTCTAAGAGGTAATAAAGGTTTACAGCCAGTAGGGGGCACTAGATTGTAATGAAAAAGAAGAAAGAGCAGCTCTAGCTGATGTTTGCACCTTGGGGATGAGACATAAGCAAAAAGGAAATTGTAGCAAATACAAAGAGCCTAAATATAAAACAAAATTGTTCTGTGTTTCATTTCTGACGTTTTTTTGGTTGTTTTTCTTTTTTTTTTTGTTTTTAACCTGAAACTGCATCAACTGGAAACTGTTGGGTACTTCTGTTTTTGCTCCTTCTCTCTGAATGAAATAGTAAAAGTGAAACTGGATGGTCAGGTTCTGGTTAAGTCTAGAGTAGAACTCGTAAATTCCCCTTTAAATCAGTGTCCATTCATTTGCAAATCTCACCAGGGATATGAGCCAGGCCAGATTTTTTCCTTCACACTTCATTATGCTGCCCACAGTAAAATATAGATATTGGCTAATGTTTGCTTTTGGGGTAATTTGTCCAAACTGATATTTGGCTGATCTGGGAAGAGGAACGAACAGCTGCATATTTATGTGGGGGGCGCAGGGGGCAAGTTGCTTTGACAGCTATTGCCTGAATAATAGTGTTTTTTTCCTGAACATCCAACCACAAAAAAAGTCTCTAGTAAGAGGAAAGGAGCCCAATCATCAGGTACGATTTGACCCATTTATCGATGATGCATTTTCATTTAAATGCTATCTGACATCTTTCTGTTTTACACCGTGACTATTAAAGAGGGATGAGGTCTGTGAGTAAATGTCTTCGCTGGACGTCTCATCATTATTCCTACATTTATTAAATTAGGATGATTTATGGCCGGTTTGTATGAAGCAAAGTATATTACCTAAATGACTATTTAACTGAACATAGGAATTTCATTAACTTCTGACCTCCACTGCACAGATTGTATTGCATCAGTGAAGCCGCAGGAAGATAACGGCTGGACTCTTTCACGAGTACAGTACGGTGGAGTATTTCACACATTATATCTTATTTTAAATACGAGAGTTGCTTTTTCTTTGGTGTGCATTGGTTTCCTTGTCGGTTTCCATTGTTTTTTTTTTGTTTTTGTTTTTTTTTGTTGGTGTAGATTCTTTTTTTTTATACATGTTTTTGTTTTCTGTCATGAAAGTGTCTTTAACATTAGTTTAGAGTAAGTTGATGGAATGTCCTCTGAGGTGGTGGAAATGAAGGACTGAGTGTCTGTTGAATGAATAGATTTGGCTTGAAAACTGTGAGAACAATTTGGCTGCTCCTCAGAATTTCTTAGAGGTTTCTGAGGGATAAGACGGGCTCCAATGGAAACAGGAAAAACAAGGTCTGGCTTTAAAGCAGATTAACTTTTGGGGGCTGAAAAGTGATATGTGAATCAGTGTTCTCACAAAAACCTTTTTTTGCTGTGGTAAAGTACCAAGAAGACGCGGGATGCTCGCAGTCCAAACGGTTATAGAGGCTCACAAACAGTATTAGGACTGGGGAGCTCCTTAAAAGACATCATGAGTTTTACCTCCATGAGGTTTTCTGTGGGCACACGTAACAGTCATAACAGCAACTGTAACAAACTGGTTGCACTATAACTGGTAACAGTTATAGGGCTCAAAATAATGCTGCAAAACCTTCATTTCATAGAGGCCTAATAAACTCTTCATTGCCACTTCAATGCCACTCCTCTCCTCTTTAGGCTCCCTCATTTAATGCAGAGAATACTGTGGTGTGTGTGTGTGTGTGTGTGTGTGTGTGTGTATTCAGCTAAAAATGAAACACTAGATGAGGTGACAGTGGTAACCAGCACATCACCATGCAGCCCTGGAGAGCGGACATATTTGGAACTGGTGATGGGTTTCCTCCATTAGCAGGACAGCATACGTGCTCCTAACTACATGTCTTTGAAGTTAATGACAGACGCGGGACTAGATTTTAATGAGGCCAGACTGTAGAACCATCATGGACAGATGTGAAGAAAAGTGAACATAATCCAAAAAGTGGTAAGCTTAACTGAAGAAGAAGAAGAAGAAGAAGGCACATACACAACAAAATTACAAACGATATACTCAAAAAGCTCCAACAACAGAAGTTATGTGCTCTAAAGCTGTATGGAGAAAAAGAGTCAGATTGTTTCTAAGTTTTAATAATTCAATAAAATAGGAGGTTAATAAAAACTGGATACACATAAGCCAAGTACAAAAAAAGTAAAGAATTGTCTTTGATTATTTCTTTGTTGTAGCAATGCTTCTTAATCTCATACCATTGAAAGTCTGATTATTTCTCTTTAAATGGAGCCACGTTTGTCAGGACCATGTGTTTGTGGGATGAGCAGCAGAGGGGAGTATGTGGGCTGCACCCATGAAAGATTTGCCAAATCTTCTCTGCCAAAGACTAACAGCTTTTTTTTTCTGTGTGTGTTCAATTCAATTTCAATTCAATTTATTTATATAGCGCCTATTTACGACAAGTCATCTCTAGGCGCTTGAGAAACC
>JBAMYA010000013.1:2643291-2664828 GCA_037176975.1 Arrhamphus sclerolepis
TGTGACCATTTAATGGGTTTTTATTCTGTATCAGAGGCCGATTTGGTACAAAAATCAGTTTTGGTCTATATAGTTTTTTATAGTAAAGCTGACCAATCAGATGCCTGGAGGTCATCTGACATGCTCTGACATGCTCAGTTTTGCTGATATGGATCATGTGACCTGATAGTTTGTCCAGTGTTTTACACTCAATCATTGTTACTATTAGCAACAGCTTGCAAAAAAACCCCAAAAATAAACAATAAAAGAAAAGAAAAAAAAACATGGGACTTCTCTTAAGGAAACATCCTACCACTGTTTTTGTTTTTTTTGTTTTTTTTTACCACAGTTAAGAAAAAAATTAAAAACAATAAGGTCAGATGTTCTAAAGTATTCTGTAGAATAGTCAGTTATAAGATAGAAGTGAATTCCAGACTATAATGTAACTCGGGTACAAGAGTGATGAAGGCAGACCTCAGCAGCGACTGGTCATGGCTCTGTGTCCACTCAGGACAACCGGACCAGCTGTCTCGGTTGAAAGGTACCATCTTGTGTAGTTTTATGAGGTTTGCTCAGTGTCCTGTGAGGCCTGACTCAGACTTAGAGATGCAAGGTCACAGTGATGTCACCTCTGTCTCCTTTAACAGATTTGAGTCCTTTCAGATCAGTCGCTACTCAGTCTCGGGTCCGACCTTTTACTCAGTCTGAACACAAGTAGAAATGCTGCCAGTGAAGCAGAAACCTATTTGCTCCAGCTACAAATGAACTATTCCCAAGTTGATAGCTGACATACAGTATATGAATATCAAAGAATGTGTGATGATTGTTTTAAGAGCTGTTTCAACCATCAGGGTGATTGACCCAGATCTGCAGGGATTCACATGTCTCTAGTCCAAGTCCAGAATACCACTGAAATGGTGTTGGATGAGCTCAAGCTGTAATGAAATCATTGAAACGTCATGCACTAACAGTTATCCTCCTAAGACCCTGCAATTCATTTCTGTCCTCTGTGGGGGACATGAGTCTAAGACCTCTAAGTTAAGCATCTATCTGAATCCTTCTGTCCCTTGAACAGGACATCCTGGGCTGTCTTTTGATGTCCCACTTGTGGGGGTGGAGCTCTTCTGAACTGTCTCCTCAGAATGGCTGCAATTTCAACTTTCACATTTTATGGAAACAAGAGAGGTTAGTTATCTTTATTTATTTATTTATTTATTTATTTATTTATTTATTTTTAGCAGATCTCATGGTTGTGTTGCTAAAATCTTTTTTTTTCTTTAATATAATCTTAGTAATCTTAACTTCAATTTAATAAGATTTTTTTTTAAAGGCACAGTAATTTGAACCCTTATTTAATGAACTTTTGAACTTTTATTTAATGGCCTTTGTAGTGGATCAGGACTCACTAACTGAGCATTTTTAAAACCTCTGAAGAGACGTAGTGTTTGCAAATAAACTTGACAGGAAAGCAAAGCTACTGTCTGATGCGCTGCATCTAAGCTGATGTCATGTTCAGCGTTACATGAGAATGTGAGCGTTAACTGGTTTTATGGTGGCTACCACCACGTTCCCTCAGTCCATCTGCAGCGAGCTGGATGAATAGAGGCTCTCCAAGAACTGGAGTGCTGCTCTAATCTGCTGGTGGCACCACCAGTCACCAGTGCTGCATTTGGGGTTTTTGCAGACACGACCACTTCCAAAGAAAGTAACCAAGACAAAACAATTGATACAAATTCATTTTACGTCACTTTCAAACACCCACGGTGTACCGCTGCGATGCTGCGGCGTGTATGTCACATAGCACCAAACGTAAGGAGCTAAATCTGGAGGAAACCAGACCAGAAAGGCACAGATGTGCAGACCCTGATGAGGATGTGTGCTGCCACCTTACGCGTCGTATGTAGCCTCTATTATTGAACAGTCCAACATGACAACAAACAATGAAGAGGCTGTGTGTGTGTTGATATCATGTCATATATCCAGTCAAGACTTTTTTTGATTCTGCACTTTAATGTCTCATTATACTCTGAAATGAAAGCAGAGAACAAATAGACAACAGAAGTTAAAAAAAAAAAATCAGACAGAAATAAAACATTCTTCAGAAGGTTCTTCAGCTCTGTTGTAGAAGTTCCCATAAATGTGTGACACTTGTAAGTTACTTTACTTTCTTCCCTGAAAAAGCTATTTTTTGTATGATATTGATATGCATGTTTTTGGGTATTCCTGCCTTTTTGTTCACCTCTGGAAGTTCACTCGTTACCTTTCTACCATTTTGAGCTAAACACACAGGCACATGCGCATGTGTGTGTTTATGTGTTGTAATTTTAAAGTCCTCTAACCTGATTCCAGTCAAGCTATTTTGGTGTTGACAGTCAGCTGTGGAGAAGTGAAACCAGCAATGTCGCACTGAACACGTTATATTTGGGTCAGTCCAACGCTCTGACACACAGGTGTGACATACTCGCACTGTGCAAGAAGTGGCACAGTGCTGTGACTGCCTCAGCTTGTACTCAGCTACCTACACTTTCAACCCATTTCTCAAGTGTTTTTCTAACTTATGGAAAATAATAATAATAATAACCCCCCCTCCTCCTCCTCCGCCTCTCCTCTGTCTTCAGCCTTGTTAATATGTTGACTGAGAGTCAGCTGAGGTTAGGATGCTCCATGTGACACATTGAACTTGCCTTGTTATTATTGCCCATATTTATTCTTCCTCTTCTAAATACTTCCGCCTTCTTTTGGCACTTTTCACGGCAAGCAATTTTGAGAAAAACCCTACAAAAATTACATAAAAATGATCGACTTGATTGTAATATGTGTACTATATTTTGCTGTATATGTTAGCAGTTAGTTCCATTCAGTTTTATTTCTATAGCATCTGCTACAACACAAGTCGTCTCGAGACGCTCAGACTCAAGACTCCCGAGCACATAGAAGCTGAACAGAATTAAACTCCCTCTGAGCAGGATCTGGATCACTTATGGGGGGACCCTACTGCTGAAAGCCAGCTGGGTAAAGGAAGAAGAGAGGAGGGAGACAGGACAGAGAGGATGGAGGATGGAGAGAGGAAATGCACAGAAATATACGAACATGTGGTGGTCAGAGGGCCGGACTGCAGGTTGGCGATGTCAGTTGGCGTCATACAGTTACATCTAGTCAACAGATGCAAGTAAACCTGACTAGATAAGCCGTTATGTATAGTTTGTATATGTTAGCCAGGATGTTAGCCAGGATGCTGAGTGATAAGGAGAATCCAGACAACTAAAGTTACATCATACTTTTATAATACTCTAACTGTTGTAGCCTTTCACGCCAGCACATTCAATGACGTGCAGTCTCTTTCTAGTTGCAACTGTTGTTTTTCCAGACATATGAAATAGGCCAAGACATCAGCTTTCGGCATTTCCCCCATTTCCATGCTGGAAGCTGAATGCCTCCAAACAGATGTACTCCACAAAAGTGGTCACTGACTAAATGCTGCTATTTACTTGGCGTAGCGTTGGGAAGGTTTATTTATGACGGTGCTGAAATTTGGCTATGGCTCAGCTCTGAAGGCATAAATCTATAGTCACTCAGAGTGAGTATTGTGCAGGAGCATGATCCTCTCTAATTGAAAATGGAAATGAATGGAAAAAGTGAAAATGAAATTAAAGTGAGGGAACTAAGCATGCAGGCATCCCTGAGGACAGAACCACAAGGCAGCAGCCTTGGTTACATAACTGTTTTCACTCTGCTGCCTTGGAAAAAAAAAAGAAAAGAAAGAAAACAACAACACAAAGCAATTAGGACTGAGGAGAAGGCAGGAAGCAGGAGCCTGTGGACGAGTATTTCCATCAGTAACAGTAGCAGCATCGCCAGAATAACAGTGAGTCAGAGGAGTGTCCCTTAAGAGCGGTTAGCCCTCTACTTACCATTTATTTATGCCATGATGGGCCTGAAACCACAATGGAAAGTTTATCTTTGCTTTATGTGTTTTCAAATTTCCATACTTTATAAGGAAAGAGACTTGAAACTGGGAGCCTGTCACTGAATGGTGCTTATTTAAACAGAAACCAGTATTCAGGGTTGTGAGGTTTCTTACCCCTTACATGCAGTCCTTCTAAAAATAATAATAATAAAAAAAAACCCTGCTGAAGACACTACACGCTGTTGCATTCAACATTTTTATTTACAGAAGAAAATATTAAATGTGATGAATCCAGATGTTGTTTCAGTTCCTACATAACATTTGTAAATAATGTTTAACGTTATTGTCCTATTAAGATCTGCAGTAATGTTTATGTGATATGGAGAACAAAAAGACTGGAAACAGAAATTGTATTTCAGCTCAAATGTAACTTGACAATAGAGATAAGCTAGAGATGATCAAAAATACGATCACTCCTTCATTTCATGTGAAAATGATCCAGTTATGGGTTTGTAATTCTTTTGAATTTCAATTTCAAGTCAAATATCTGAACTTTCCTTTAATGCCTGAGCTAAATGGATTCATATTGTATTTAGGATTAAGGAGTAACTTTAATCAAATAATAATCTAATAAAAGCTCTTCCATGCATGGTTCCTCATATTTCCGTGTAGCCGTGGGTGGTGGACTCTCCCTCTGACTAACGGCTCCCGTCACTCACCTTCAAAGCCCCCTTCCCAGCGACCAATCTGCTTTCTGTCATCCTTCCTTCTTCTCTGCTCACTATCTGACTCACAGTACCAGTATCAGGTGACACTGGATGATCACACCATGCCCACACCCCCTCCCAACCCCGTTCTCCCCCTCCCTCACACACAGTCTCTGCTCATTGACTTACACAGTGTAAAGTCCCCCAGCTTAGTCAGCCTGTGAGCAAAGTCTTAAACCCTACCGGGAAACGGAGGCAAGGCAAGCCTCAACAGAATGCTAATGATGTCATTAACCTCTGGACTCCTGGGTCGGGGGAAAAGTGGCTCAGACGGGCAAAGCTCACGTCACTCTCCCACTCATTCATTACATATTTACTCTTATTCAAGCACACAGGTGGCACACAGAAATAGGTGTGTGAGTAAACAGTAACGCAGTAAAAATAAGCTGTTTTTTTAAGCACATCTGAGCACAGAGAGTACACTGATAGCAGGACAAATCTGGACACCAAGTCAGACTTTGTGTCAGACATTTATTAAAATGCGTTGTCAAGAGAATCAAAATCATGACTAAACATGAACAATGCGCCTCTGAAGATGGTTGGGATCAAAATACAGCGTGATTAATTAGACCTCATCTGGCAAGCCAAAAACTAGCTGCCATGTGGATGCTTCTAAGACAAAACATCCTGAAAAAAGATGGATGGAAACCACAAAAGGCCTTTAACATACTATTTCAAGCATTTGCCCCCATAAAATAGACGATGTTCACTTCTGACTTTCTTCGAGCTAGTTTCTGCACATGAACATCTGTTCTGGAATGTGATTGGTCTGTTTTTGGGATTAAATGCCCATACAATTTATTAAGGATGAAACAATTTTCCCCGGTATGAATCAATACTCGATTTTTGTTGTGAACAAAAGAAAACAAACATCTTTCAGTCAGGAAGATGATCCTGAGAATGAACTGCCAAGCGACTGAGTCGTTTCATTGCCAATATAGAAGCTATTGTTACATTAAATTTATTTTTCAGTAAAAACTGATGTTGCTGAAGTAGAAATAACACATTTCACTCTTTCATTGACTTTATTGACTATTCATTGTTAGCAGCCAAGCAGAAAGACGCACTGGAACCTTAATATTCAACAATTACATTACATATCACGTACTCCTACTATTGTGCGGCTCGGAGGCTAAAGGAACATCATGTGATCTGCATTTGGTATTGACAGATGGGTAACTGGTACCAGCAGATCATGTTCCCACAAAGGTTTTGGCAATCAGCCCAAAAACTAGTATGATGAGGGCAGTTCTCAAGTGCTATTACCCAACATGTCATTAGCGTTAACACAGAATGAATTACGGATGAAGCAACGTCTCCATTATATGTTTTTCTCCGTGACGTCCGTCACGTATAACCTTGAGATCATATCAGTCAGTATGAATGAATCTAAGTTCACAGTAATAACAGACTGATCACGCTGACTGAGCTGTAATTTTTGTAAAACATTTGTGTGACACACTTGAAAAAGTCCGTCCGTGTTTGTGTACTTTCCATCACAGGTCAGAATAAATAATCAATAGACAGCAGACATGCGACACTAATTCATCTTATACTTTCTAGAGAAGCTATTTTGGGTATAACGTCTCATTTTACACCTAGCATTATGTCTATTACCTATTCCAAGGTGTAACAGAAGCTTTGCAGCGCCACAGTAAGTATGTGAAACCCTTGTTTTTCCTCCCAGATGACCTCCAGGAGCTGCCAGAAGGCCTTACATGCAGCCAGTGTTGTGTGTATGTGTGTAATTTTAAATCTTTTTCTCTTGAGGGAGGAGGGAGGGATCCAAAACTCCCCAACTTGGCCTCGTACATTTGACTTCTGACATGCTGGTTTGGATTTATATCCAAACTGACATCAAACAGCGCACCTACACAAATAAACCTTCAGGACTGATTCTCCCCATTTTGACACTCTGATCTCAGCTGCACACCCCCGCCGTCCCGCTGGATGTGTAAGTCCTGTCTCCAGTGTCTCAGGACATTTCCTATGGAGGGACAGAAAATGGGGGAGGGGCACGGATGTCAGCAGGCCGGATGGATGTCCTGCGTGTCACACATACAATGGGATACGCTTACAGAAATAAACAGAACAAGCTTGCTTCACCTGAGAGGTGAGACAAGTATGTAAAATCTGTCAGACGACCGCAGAGACACAAACATCTAGTGTAAAAAACGGACGCACAAATGCATCCGCGTGCACGGCAACACAGGAGGAGGAGGAGGAGGAGGAGGAGGAAGTTGTTACCGAGGAGCAGGGAGATGAGTGGGCACTAAGCAAACAACACCCTGAGCAGCCAGTCGGAAAGCTGGGAGGAAGGAAGTGTGTTTGGAGTGTGTGTGAGGGTGGAGATGGTGTGAGGAGGAAGTTACACCATCTTGGGTCCAGCTGACTTTTAAAGCACCAGCCTCGTTGAGCAGGTTGATTTTCTGCATGTCAGAGGCAGCACGTCCTTCACAAGGTGACACCCGGTTGAGGGAAACATCTGGTTTCATTCAGCTCCACTAACTTGGCTTTGATTAAGAAAAAAAATAACCCATTTTGTTAATAAAAGCCTTCAATTGTGGTCATTCTTTAAATATGTATCAATATGTAGAGCTTTTAATGTGCTAACACTTTGAAAAGCTTAATTATACCACAAGAAAGGGAGCAGATAAGGCAAGGTAAGACTGAATACGGTGAGGTGAAAGTGTCCTTTATAGAAGAACCGCCGTAGTTTTTATTTCACCTTCCTCACCGTCTGTCTCCAAGTGTGTCGACACTTTAGAATAAAATCAGCGTAGAGAGACGTCAGTAAGGCTCAAGTAAAAAGAATCTTACGTCTTATCAAAGTAGAAACAGGCTGTTTGACTCTGCAGCAACACACTGAGCCTTTCGTAAAAATATCGTTAAAGCACGCGTCCGACAAATGAGTAAAACGATTTGTTGCATCTAGTCGTTTGAATGCAGTCGTTTCCAGACTCTTCATGCTGGTGTAGAGGACTAAGTGCAGGACTGTCACCACATCTGAAGGTTGCAACGTCTCTGATGAAGCGTTGCTTAAAGAGCCCCGGAGTTGCTGCTCTCCCAGTCTCAGCCTCGTGGTTTTAACTGGTTAGGTCAGATCCGAGCTAAGGTTTCCTGACATCAAAGTCGCATCATAAAACAAACAGCAGACCAGCTCTTCCTGTGTGCTTGGAGGCAAAAAACACAGTTCCATTAATGGAGTCTGGAGGAAGAGAGAAAACAGAGAAAAGAGTGTTGTTTGATGGTGGAACTCCAAAACCTGCCACCTGACGTGTATGTTCAGCTCCTGCTTTAATAGCTTTATTCTAATATTCTTCTTTGGTAGGACAGAGTTTAATCAAAACTAGCTTAAATATCTAGCTTAAATAAGTCAGTTATAAATGACTTCTTGATAATGACTACTTTTTGAAAAGGTTTGGTCATAACTGCACCTGTGGACGCCGAGTCCTCCAAGTTCTTCTTCTCCTTCATCTTTGAAGGACGACATCTTCTACCTCGATTATGATTAATGAACGATTATTTTGGTATGATCTTCTTTATTGCCCTTGTAGATACTGACTAGGCTATGGCTGCAAGTGGAACTTTAATTTGTTACAGCGTTGGTTAGCGATTTAATTAAAGTTGTATTAGTTTAAAGGGATTTGTTTACTGAATGATAATGTTATAAGGTTTAACACTGATGCTAAAAGGATGCAATTATACCACAAGTGCTTGTGGATAACTTACCTACAATTATTAGTAAAGAGAATGACTGAACTTCATTTCCCATGATGCACTGGGCGACCAAGTATTTTGAGAGGATCTAAACCATTTCCGGCGCTGACTTTACGATACGTAAAACAGGAAAACGTTGTTCTGAATGCCTCAGTAAGTAAGATAATGTTGCTTCTGTTTACGGATTTAAAGTTTGGATAAAGCTTCTGTTAGACTTTCTCTTTTTTTTTTACACCAACTATATAAATATAAATATAAAATCTAAAACTGGGACGTATAGTATTAACTTTTTATTTTTGATTGATCGGCCCGGTGCCAGACCAGATCCCTGCAGAGGGAGACACACACACACACACACACACACACACACACACACGGTTCTGCAGTATGCAAGTCTTATTTATTTTATGTAAACATAGACGATATATAGGAGTATATAACCTTTTCAGCACCTCGCTGGCAGTCCCGAGGGTTGGCTCACAGTCTAAACCACAGCTGAAAGTCTGTCTGTGTATCTATGATTTTAAAATAAGTGAAAGGAAGAACACAGTTTAATTATAGATGGTCACAAAATGAATATTTCAAATAACTATAACAATCAACATGAGAAAGATTACATCAAATATTGACTCTCAGTGTCAGTTACGATTCATTTTCGATTAATTTCCCTGCCCTTCTATAGATGTTCTTTCATACAGACGGGCTCCTAACAAACAGACATAAATTGTTCATTCTTTGGCAATAAAGATATACATTTATTTAGCAAAGTGAATAATTAATTATAGAAGCAACCACGTTCGTTTCCCTTCCTGTTATTATTATCACACACTGCACTGTGCTTTAACCGTTTATCTCTTACTTCTGTTTGCTAAGAGTTTTTTTCTGTTCGTTTCAGTATTTAATCTGAATTTCCCTTTTCGCAAACCATTTCAACGAAGTTTAATCGTGCATTAATCCTGCATTTATCCTCTAAAACAGGTCCACTTCTCACTTGCTTCATTGTTCAGGTGTGTGCACAGGTGTCACTTTTCACCTGTACCGGTTTAGCTTTTTTGTTGTTGTTGTTTTTTGCAAATGTATACTCCTCAATCATACAAAAGCTGTTTTGTTTTCGATTTCTAAATATAATCTCTATTGTCCACTTTTTTTCAAACTCATTTAGCTTCACTAAAGTCTCCACAATAAGGTTGGAGAGTTCCTATTGTGAGCCATTATCACCCCCATGCTTCCTCTCCACTCCCCCTCGCTCCGCTCCATCTTCCACCCATGTGAGATATTGTATTTCAGGCAGGCCATTTCTCACTGTCAGTAATGCACATCAAATCCCACAAGTAGGAGGGCTAAGAGGTTTGATCGCCTATAATGCCTTTACCTACACTAAAGGCTTAACAGAGGAAATCACATTCAAAGTTGCCCCAGCTCTGCACCGCACATCTGGGTCTCTGCTGGCTTTCAACTGCAGGTTCATAAGGCCTCAGATAGATTCCAGAGCTCCTAATCCATCTTGATCTCATTTACACACAAGTGGCGAGTTTGACTAATATTTTCCTTGATATTTCAGCGCGACGGAATAAGAAATAGCTTAAAGAGGTTCAGTCTCAGTCTGGTCGGAAGGAGGGGGGGACGTTATTTTGAGATTCTGACTGCGTCTGTGTCCCAGGACCTGTCTTGATTGGATGGTAAATTTGGAATAATGCTTTCTTTTCCGTAGTGTAAAAGCTGAGGAATGTGCTGCATTGACATGAGCGGTAGTTTCCAACTCTTCTACATCCTCCTGCCTGAGCATGTCCTCAGATGACCTTGTCTGCTTGCTAATGCTACATGTATATCAGGAAACGATAGATGCACACAGAGATTGTCAAACTTGATGACTTTTTTCATGCTAAATGATTCCAAACAGCTCATACGTGACTGCGGGAAAAGTAACGTAGAACATTTTCTGACTTTGTTCCAGCCTGCAGACGCTCATGTGGTCCACGCAGCATTTCCAGCTGCACAGCTTCTCCTTCTTCACGCCTCCTCGGCTCCTCTCCCGTCCTCGGAGCTCCAGACTGACATCAAGCCCAGTCAGAGAGCGCTAGGTGGCACTGTTGACAACAGCAAACCCAGGAGCTGGGGGGAGAGCGGAGCAAAGCCCATCTCACAATTACTGATTTACAATCCTTTTCACTAATCTAATAAATTAGATTGCGCATTATACAGTTTGTAATTACACAACCACAATAAACACAGTTAACAATGCACATCAGCTCCAATTTCCACAGCTGTTAGTGCATTAGATGGGCAAAGATATGAAATAAGATATCACATATGGCAATCAATGTGAAACAAGGAGATGATAAGATCAGTCACTATTTTTTTTATTCTCTTTAATGGCTCATAATATCATTAAACCTGACTGTGATTATTTGCAAATGCATTTATCTGGTCTGTGGGGGCTGTTTAATGAAAAGTGCATTCTTATCACGTGCTGACAGCATTTGTGAAGCCTGGATATTTACAGCTTTGATGCACCTACCTGCTTCATCATTGCACTCTGTTTATCGCACCCCTCACTTACTTTTTTTTTTTTTTTTTTAAGCCCTCTTTGCTGCTCTTTTGTTTGTCAGTGCTTCTGCAACTTTCCATCTGACTGTTTGTCTGCCTCCTCACATCCCTGGATCTCTTTGTGTCTCGGCCCGTGGGCAGGTTTCTGACAGGGGTTGCTCTCGTTGAGCCTTCCTCAGGCATCAAAAGCCAAAGAGAGAGACAGGCTCTGTCACATTATGCGGGCCCTCCTCTCCTGGCTTTGATTGAGAGTAGTGATCCAAAACTGATGCGGAGAGGAGCTGGTGCTCACCTCTTGTCAACAGCGGATGTTCTCCACAGGCAGACAGGCGAGCTGCAATGACAATGTTGGATACGCTCGGTGGGCTCTGACACCCCCCCCCCCCCCCCACTTGATATCTCACTCACTATTTGCAATCATCTCAAAGATGCATCAATTGTTTCCAGATAACCAAAAATAGTAGCTGCATATTTTAAACTGAGGCTGAATTATGTTGACTAATCAATGCACTCACAACTGCATCCATTTGTTTCATCTCGACTTTTTATTTTACAATCTATGCTATTGCGTCAGAAAAAAAGAAAAAACAAACAAACAAAAAAATGCTGAAAAAGTTTCCTTCAATCCATTTCGCTCGTATTCCCTTTTAGCAGTTCCAAATGTCAAGTAGAAGTCATCGCATGTGTAACGTTGGCGCTGCAATTAAACTCATTTTTGAAACAGGTTGCGGTGATGCTGACTTCTTTGGGCTTAAAAGGGACCATGTGATGTCTGAGCTCAAGCTAAAACATGAAAATTCTTGTAACAAGATTTTAATAACATCAAAAGGCAAAAAAAGAGGACATTTTCAGTGACTTTTCAGCTTCATTTAACGTACTCACTCACACTCACCACAGCATGTCTGTGTGCTGCCTTGACATGACCTCCTGTATTTCTTTTTTTTTTCCTACGAAGAGATTTGGCAGGATGTTTCAGCGAGCCCCCACCATCTCCTCGCCCCCAACCGCCCCCTCAGGCCAATAAAATCTGTGTGTGTGTGTGTGTTTATCCTGCAGAGACTCATTTATCGCTCCTCCACCACGCATCATGAACCCAAGGCCACATATTCATAAACCGGCCATCTGCGTGAAATATGCATCGCTTTTAAGCGTTGTCGTGTCGGGTGTAGCGCTGCGGCTGGAAGGTGTCATTACCATGTTTCAGACGCTCCAACATATAACACGTTGCCATGGTGACGAGATGATTGTTATAGAAGTGGACTTTTCAGTCGTTTGGGAGCCAACATGTCCTCATGTGACTGCCGGGTTCTCTCAGATCTCGAGCAAAAATCAGCACACGAGATTTGACATTTTGTGTTTAAAGAACACATTTTCCCCCTTTTTTTTCAACTAAAGTTTTCTCCACAGCTTCTGTCTCGCAGTCCTTGTGGTTTCTCCATCTGTGGCCCCTGCATGGCCGTATTGCAAGTGCTTTTGTCTGCACTTTTCTTTCTGATGATTCCCAAGTATAGCACATGTTGAGATCATTAAATTCAAACCTTGCCAAAACCACTTCCCACACATGCATGGCATTCATTCCTCCCCTCATCTCCCAGGCTTGCTCTTCTCCAGTCTCCAGCTTCACAGTGACACAAAGAGCACAGTAATCCTGTTCTCCTTCCAGTGAATCAAAACCACCATGTGGCTTTGTTACAGTAGGCACACAAGCTCGAGCTGAGACACGGATTGCGATTGCCTTAAACAGTTAAAAAAGAAAAAAAGGAAAGTGTGAATTGCACAGGTTTGTGCACAGAAAAGAGGAACGAGGAAAACAAGGGATTTATGCAGTCAGCTCTGGCAGAGTTCTCTCTTACCACCCTTGTTACACCTAACATCGCAAACCTGCACAGTTTCAAAGCAGTGGCAGATATGAAATATTCATCTGCAGTATAACTATTACAACACAGTGGAAAAAACAGCACGCTCTCCCTGAACACTTTTAATTTTGTACACTTGATGATTATTGGTTCAAATAGGACTCGTACTCCACAGCAGGAGCGGCTGCCTGTGGTACCGAGCTGCATCTTTAACGAGTGTTCTGGAAGAAAAAAAGAAAAAAAAGATCTCATGAGTGTGAATTAAAGAGAAACATAAGAAGAAAAGACTCTGAGAGAGAGTGAGAGCATTCTTCTGGAGAAGGTGAGTGTGAGTGTGTGTGTGTGTGTGTGTGTGTGTGTGTGTGTGGGGTGGGGGGTTGAATGTGTGCAGACAGCTCTCTGGTGCTGCTGGTCCTGAGCTGAGCTGAGCTGAACTGAGCCGAGCTGAGCCGAGCTGGAAGCCTGCTCAAAGCCCTTCACCTTCACAGCCGGGCTGGCATGATACATTGAGCACGGCTGGCATAGCACGATGTTTATCATACAAAGGCATGATCAAAGAGCGCTGGTATCTGACTGCACCACTTTCATCTGGGTTCCCACAGCTGACAGTAGCATCCGTGGGGGGCTCTCCTCTCTTTCTTCTCCTCCTTTAATGGCTGCTCTCTCCTCCACTATACCTCCTTACTCTCCCTTACCCTTTTACACATTTATCACCGCAGATAGGGAGGCTTTATTTGAGATTCTACAGCCAAAGAAATGGTTCTGCTGATCAATGATGGCTTTTGGAGAAGCCCAGTGACCAGCCGTCGCTTGGCTCTCTGAGATGTTTATGTTGCTACTCTCTGTGGACCAATCCCCTCACCTCTGCCATCCTGACTTATCGTCTTCTCTATCTGCAAACATTACACATGCAGAACTACTTCACCTCACTGCAGACCCGGGGGTGGGGGGTAGTCTGAACCAATGAATGCATAAACTATGGACGAACTGTCTGATCACGTGACCCACAGGTTTCTGCAGAGAGCCTTTGAAGTCCGCTTTTTTCTTGAACCATGTGGCACCATGTTGCAAAGAGGCGGGACAAAGTTGTCTAAGCCAATGGCCAGCTGTCAGTCAAGCACAGCAAATGAATCTGGGCCTCTGATTGGCCTTTAATGCTAAATGTAAATTTATCTGATGTGGTACAAATAAATCCTCCCGTACAGCTGTCATGGATGTAACATGTAACTACAGAGAGCAAAACTGATAAGAACCAGACTGGAAATACAATCCGTGTGCCATTCGTTCATTTTCAACTGACAATTAAAAATAATAAATAAATAAATAAATAAAATGAAAAAAGGACTGGTTATTTGGTTTTTCATACTTTTAATTTTAGACTCATATCAAATACAAAGTGGAAAAATGGGGCATCAGACCAAATTTGATTTGAATATTTGATTGGTCGTGTTTAGTGACACAGAAATGGTTCTGCTTGTCAGCGTGTGAGTGATGTAGCAGGACCACGGAGCCTGGCACCAGCTTGATCAGGGACTCCTTCAACTCTGTTATGACACACAGTTTTCTTGAGCGCTGCAGCAGATGGATGTCCTGCTGGAAGCGAGCGATGCTGTGCTCGGTATGATCTGAAGGGAAAAAGACAGTTCACTGGAGGCATTTGGGAAATAAACGGTGAACATCTGAATAAAAACGTCCCTCATATATTGATCCAACCAAAACCCTCTCTAGCTCTTTATCTCACAAACTGTGTGTTTCCTGTGCTGCCATGGCCCATTTTGGTCTATTTTTCCATTTAATATTTTTGATCTGAGTCTAAAATTAAAAGTATGAAAAATAAGGCTTTTGTTTTTCATATCTGATTCAAAAATCAAATAATCAGTCACTTTTTTTATTCATTAATTTTTTACTGTCAATTGAAAACAGGAGGAAATAATGGTATATGGATTGAATACGTTCAATTTTGATGGAAAGTTGCCACTTTTAACATGGGGGGGGGGGGGGGTGTCAATGGGGATGTGCTCTGTTTTGGAGCCAGCACCTAGTGGTCAGTGGAGGAACTGCAACCGTACTTGAGCTTGAGTCTGGAAGTGGGGTGGTTGCCGCTTGGTCTGAACATGTGGTTTGGTAAGCAGCAAGTGTGACAGTTGGTCATCATGCTGTTGAGGTGAGGACGGGGAGGAGAGTCTCGAGTCTGGTCTTCAGCTCATCAGAAACTCCCTATCTATCATCCAGCAGCAGTGACACGTTGGTTTGTGCTCCAGATGAGCCACTCCACCAATAAGTGATGGAGGAATGCCTTACATACTGCGCGTCTTGCCCCTTCATCTGACAATGCACCCTGTCACTGAAAAAAAAAAAATCCACACAAATGGCTGGCCCAGACACATCAAAGTGCCTCATTGGCCATGAAAAACGGCTGCTCTTCAGCATACAGCAGCAACCCCTGCGTGACTGTCAGGAAATGCAGCATTTTTGTGTGTGTGTGTTTGGACTATGTGGCTCCTGTTGTTGCGATCAATCCCAATTTAACAGACACCAACTCAAAGTCAACCTTCAGGGAGCCATGAAAGCTGACAGGTGAGAACTCACTGCCGTCTCCCCGACTCACATCAAAGGCACGGCAACGGTGGCAGCTTCAGAGGGAGACGAGCACTTTTACAAAGTACAAAGAGACTCGGAGAGAGGAGAGAGGAGAGAGGAGAGAGCAGGACTCGACTGGAGAGAAGAGGTGGCCGAGAGGCTGAAGAGCAAATGGGGCATGAATGCTGTTTTTTTCTTTTTCTAAATTAAAAAGGGCTCCATTTTTCCCTCATTCAGATTTATCAGAGTTTAGAGTGAATGTAACACAAATTCAATATGATGTTGTCCATATGAGAATAATTGATTTGACAAAGTCCTTGGTTTTAAATAGATTTTTATCTCCACTCTGCCTCAGTTTTCTGCTGCTACCAAAAATATGCTGGATTTGCACTCTGAGCAGTCTGGGAATTAAGCCAGTCTAAATTATTCTGTAACCACTTGTTTTAAGTTCCATTTCAAATAAGGTCAGAAAAAGTGCTATGATGGAAATCCTGGCCATTTTACACATGTTTACAGGTCTCAGGGAGTGCTGGTGTGAAGAATTTGTGGAAAGCTTTTTTTATGGTTCCAGAGGGTGCAGCCTTGTTTACAGGAGTATTTTTGGTTGAGGCTCCGTAATTTCACAACAAACCAAAATGGCAGGCAGAAAAAAGAAAAGCTGAACGGATTTCAAACTGAGGTGCTTTTTGGTCGTTGTAGGAGCAACAGCAGGTGAGGTTTAATAGTTCAGGTGTGGTGACGCTCCGCTGTGCAGCCAAACAAACATTTACCAGATTTATTCTTTGTTCTGTCATGCAAACACACGGTCAGATTTCTAGCTGCCAAATAGTGAGCTCTTTTAAACACAAGCGATGCAGGTTCTCTGCAGCAGTAGCAGGAGCAATTTTGTATTAATAGCTGAATTTGATTATTGTATTATCTTTAATTCTGAGTGCAAAAATGATTGAATTACAATTTTATGTTTTAAGGTGAAAGGCACATGATTAATGTAATAGCGGGCAGAGACCGTAGTCTACCGACAGGAATGCTGTTCAAGGTTTTACTTTTTATATTTGAGAGATTTTTGGAAATAAAGCACCTTTGGTTTGTAATTCTGAATGATGCGGGTCAGAAACTTTTTCACGGATGTCAGTTTTAGAGTTTGTATATGTGGGACATGTCCGTTCATGTTCATGTCCCTACCCTGAGTGGTACATGCAATACCCGAGGTCTCCACTTGGGGTTGGGGTTAGCGCAGAATGCAGAGCCAGAGTCAGAAATGCAACTATATGCAAGAAGAGAAACAGAGTTGTACAAGTTATTCTTTAGTTTTTGATGCGGTCACAACCAGTCACTGTAAAATACTGGATGAACTATCCAGTCACATGGTCACACACACATATCAGTGGGATAAAATTCATGGCAGTGATGCTGGGTGATGTGTCACTCAGAGAATCTGGAAGCCTCCACAAACCACAAAAACCATGAGAGCGGGAATTAAACTCAAGAATAATGCTTTTACAATGAGCATGATGACTAATGGTGAACTGGGCAGTGTGGAAACGGTACGGAGAATTCCACAAACGAACTGGGTCACTTTCTGTACGGCTGTTAACTGACATCTTTACAGTTATTTTTCCCAATCCCATAAAACCTCTGGAAGGCTTTTTAAATCATGGCTGTGGTGCACTCACGTTTTATTGTCTGCCAGCTGTTGGAAAACGTTTCACTCTGAGGGAGAGGAGAGACATGGAGAAGTCCTCTGAGGACCCATTTGTACAGCTCCAGCAGTCTGAGCCGCCATCTCCAGTGTTGGAGCAGGTGTGGATCCCCTGTAGACGTCACCTGAATTCAACTCCCAGAACAACACCACGCAGTTTTTCTCTAGGAAAATTCAAAAACTGCTGATCAGTTCCTTCTTCTGTGGCTTTGCGAGGCTGGTATTTCATTTCCCTGTTCCCACTCACTGGTCTTCACGGCGTCTTGGCGCACAACCTGTCAATACTGTGCACGTACACAGTCAGAGGGATCAATACACTTTTGAGGCTCTGGCAAAGCTCAGAGTATGTTAGTGAGAACTGAGATGTGAAATTATTCAATCTAACTCGAGACTTGTCATGCCGGCAAAACTCAAAGGGATATAATTGAGCCCAAGAACTTCAATTAAACCTTTCCACTAGAAGTCATTAAACCGAAGCTAATTAGCAGTGCAATCAAAGCTGGAACAGGCAGGCGTGTTATCCTGCTACCTGTTTATTGTTGATTTGTCTGGATGTGACTGAGGCTGATGTGAGATCTTAACTTGCAGCACCCCCTACAGAAAGGAAGGGACACCAGGGTCAATAGGCAGGTGTCGGTTGGTGATATCGGTCTCATCTGATTGGCTGGCTTCGCAGCTCAGCGTCTATCTCTGGGTCTTGTCCAATCATTAAAGGCCAGTATATCTGGAGCAGGAAGTAAAGATTGCAGTCCTGTGGAACCATTTAGATCTTTCACAGATCTCCCTAATGCTGCCCATCGATCGCTTCTCCCTTTTAAAAACAAATGGACAACGCTGATGGTCCAAATGGCCCTTTTCCCAATTACAGGCTTGGGTGGCTTTCAATCCTCCCGGAGAAACACTTTCAGTTGCTACTTAGTGGCCTGTGTGCAAGTCTTCGTTGTCGGTTATGTGTCTAAACACACAGAAAAACTCACACTCGCTCGGGCTACTCGGGAGATGAATCATATATTTCCAATCCTACATAGCTTTGTTGGTGTTGTATTAGTAATCAGATCTAAAATAAAGATTAATTTACTCTTGCTTCCTCACATTAACCCTTAGATGCACCTTTAAAAAAAGGTTATGCTAATGTCCCTTTGACACAAAAATGTGCTCATGGCAAAAACAAGCTATACATGTAAAAGAACCCTCTTATTTAAACCACACAGGTTAAACACTGAAGAATTTTAAACATTTTAACCCTTAAATTTCCAACTCCATTTTACGTTATAAAACACTGTAAATGATTTATTACCAGTACACCTCATTTTCACTCTCAATTTATTTTCAGTACAGTGAAATACTGACACTTTTCTGTACTCGTAGGAATCCATTCAAATTGTAATTTTTCCCTTATGTGCCGTTTATGGTAAAAAATGACGTAATCGAGAAGGAAATCCCACAGAACACAAACACAACGTCCCAGGCCCTGAAGGAAGTGGAGACTTTTTCTACTTTTTTAGAGCAAAAACGCTGTTACATGAATGGAATCGTATGTGCACAAAAATGTGTCGAAGGGTTAAATGCTTCACTTCACATGTTTTCTTTACCAAAGGCTAAGAATTTTTATTTAAAAAGAAAAAAGGAAATGTTCAACCATCATCGATAATATGCACAGAAAAAAGGATGAAATATGCTTGAAAATAAAAAGACAAATACAAAAACGTGCTTGGGTGCATCAAACGGTTAACGGACTATAACTCAGATAAGAAAAATTTAAAAAGCTCAGCATGGCAGCGAGATTCAAAAACTGTCCTGTTACCTTATCGAAGGTGACAAATGTTTGCAGGTGGAGCTTCAAGCAGGAGCTGGACCACCAGCTGACACCAAGTTCTACTTAATCTTGGATGAGTCGTATCAGAATCTAAAGAAGAGGTGAACTGGGAGCTGATAGAGAGGGAGGAAGAGGAGAGCTGCTGTCAACAAGCTCTTATGGTGAACAGATGTGGGGGAACTCCCTCACTACTCCTCAGCCTGCAGCAATGCACACACACACACACACACACACACACACACACATATATAATGTAACAGTCGAGAGGAGGAGAAGCAAAACAATCCTGTGGAGTAAAATTCCTGGGATGGCTGAGATAGTTGTGGCTGCTTTTCTACAGAAAGGCCAGATTTGGAGGAAACCGAGTGAAAACGCTGAAGTGGATGGCGGTAAACACCGGCTGTGTGGACGAGTTATTTCTCCTTTTAACTGTGCGGTTTCGCAGGAATTCCACTCTCAGCAAGCCAGAATGAGTTAGGAGGGAGCTCTGCAGGCCTGATTTATCCTCTTGCCCAGGGAGAACAGGCTGCCCTATTTGATGGGGAAGCAGACATAAAGCAGCTGCTCGTACAAAGAGACGCTATCGGTCAACGGGCCGCGCTTTGGTCTCGCCGCCAAACTCTTTTCCCACCCAGAGCAAGCAAGCAGCGTTTATTGTGCATTTATCTTTATAGGGAGTTAGTCTTATGTAACTGCTGAATTCAATCTGTGCTCTGATATACAGGCTCCAAGTGAAGACTAAATCGGGCTCCACAGTGTGTGGCCTCTGAGATCTTCTGAAATCACTGACACTTCTACTTGGTTTTGTACTTTTTTGAGACGTAAATCAGAAGTTTCTCAGTCATTGCTCAGATGTGTCTCTTAATCTCTTTTTGTTTGAACTCCTTTAATATTGCAGCTCTTTTCTGACATGAGATAAATACCATTAATGGCTTCATCCATCTCTTGATGCAACGGCATTCAGTCATTCTGACTTTGGTCACTTTTGCGTTAATGTTCCTCACACTTCATTCAGACACGCCCGTGAAAGTGACAGAGAGCAGCAATGTGCAAGCGATATCAGCTGTTCAAATGAGATCGGATAGTACATCAGGAGAGTCTCACTGTCATTTGTCTCACGATGGCGCTTCATTTTAGGATGTAGGAGTTTTTTTATTTGTTTAAGGAACTGAATCAGCCTCTACTGTCCATGTGTCCATGTGACTGTAGCTCTTCAGAGTGTCCTGAAAGTGAATATACGTTCTGGCCCAGTCAGACGGCCATCGCAGGCTGTCAAGGAAACACAGCGGGGGGTTTCATTCCAGCATAACACCAACGTGCTCAGTTGCCATCACATTAATAGAAAGCAGCGCAGAGATGAAGGCATGTCTGCTCAAATGACTGTCTGAGGCCGCAGACTCGCTGAAACGACGCTCAGTGCTCACAGTAACAGTAAGTGGAGCTTCAGAACATTTAAATGTGGCATTTGACAAAACATCTGTTATATGAGACTGTGAAGCAACCACTCATTTGGATTGCCACAATGAAACTTTGTGACCTTTCATCCAGAAGCTTAGAGACATTTCCTCAGCTTTTGCTGCCATCGACTTTAAACTGTATGACTCAGGTCAGATGTTTTGGGTTTCCTTCCAGAAGTTTCTGGAGCTTTGGTCCATTCCTCCTGACTGGTGGAACTGAGTCAGGTTTGTCTTCAGTTCTGTTCTACAGGACTGAGATCCAGACTTTGTGATGTCCCCTCTGGAACATGGACTTTTGATGTTGTTTAGAGTCATTGTCTATCTAGAAGACACATTTGTGTCCAAGTTTCAACTTCCTGTCTGATGTCTCGAGATGTTTCAGTATTTCGCCATAATGTTCTTCTCCCATGATTCCATCTATTTAGTGAACGTAACACCCCCACATCATGATGCTGCCTCCCCCGTACTTCGCAGTTGGTTTTCAGGCTTTTTCTCCAAATGTGACGATGGTCATTATTATAAATTTAGGTTCATCAGACCACAGGACATGTCTCCAGAAATGAAGGGGTCTATCCTTGTGTTCATTTGAAAACATTAATCTGTCTTTTTCTATGTTTCTTTTGGAGTAAAACCTTCTTCCTGCCTGAGTGGTCTTTCAGTCCATGTGGGTCCAGGACTGGTTTCAGACTCTTACCGGCTTCAGCAGCATCTTCAGCAGATGTTCAACTGTAGTTCTGGAGTTGATACGAACATTTCACACCAAAGTACGTTCATCTCTGGAACACAGACCCTCCTTCATGAGATCTATGATGGTGGACATTCATGGTGTTTCTACTGGAGTAGAAAAGATTGAACGGTTGAACGTGGAACCTTCAGACATCTGGAAACAGGAGCCAGACTGGTGGAGGTCCATGAGATCATCATCTGGGCTCTCCCAAATTGTTTAAAGCCTTAGTAATGTTAATGTGTGTAAACTGCTGACTTTGAAAAAAGTAATTAAAAAAAATCTCTCCATTATTCTGACATAATCCTCAGTCAGCTAAAACAGGAAGGTTAATCTGCTTTAATGTCAGTCAGTGAGAAAAAAAAATGTATGTTTTTATACCTGAACCCCCAAACCAGCTGCTATGAACAGAAATGTGTGTGTGTGTGTGTGTGTGTGTGTGTGTGTGTGTGTGTGTGTGTGTGTGTGTGTGTGTGTGTGTGTGT
>JBAMYA010000013.1:2667541-2687142 GCA_037176975.1 Arrhamphus sclerolepis
AAAATGTATGTTTTTATACCTGAACCCCCAAACCAGCTGCTATGAACAGAGATGTGTGTGTGTGTGTGTGTGTGTGTGTGTGTGTGTGTGTGTGTGTGTGTGTGTGTGTGTGTGTGTGTGTTGATGTAGCTGCTGTCAGAATCAGAATTACTTCATTAATCCCTGGGGGGAAATGCCAGATTGTCACCACACAGCAGACAGAAATTAAGAATTTAAGAAAAAGCAACTCAGAATAAAATACAATCAGTTTGCATTAATTAATTATAATTAATAATTAATTCATTATATTAAAACTGATTATTTAAAACGTAGAAAATGAAATAGAATTAAAAAGGCAGAGAAATTGAAATCATACTAAATAGCTAAAAAGCAAATAAATAAATAATAAAAGTATTGTATTCCTGAGGAATTTTATCAAATCATGCCAGATATGTAGTACAGATTATGCATCCTTTACTATGTTTTTGAAAGAAATATATTAACTTGTGCGCCGGACAACTCCAAGTAAAATCAAAAATAACTCTGGATTTGAACTAATTTTGTAATTTTCTTTAGCATGATCAACGTTCAGATGCAGGTATTTGCTCAAAATTCAGAGCATATCTTGGGAAAACAGATTGGTATCTACTTTCTGTCCTCTCTTGGTTAAGGAAAGTTAAGGAAACCTCTTCACTCAAATAACATGATGTTTCAGTCAAATTCAACCGAGAACTTTGCTTCCATGACAAGGACTCACTAGCAAGAGCGCAACAGAGCCGGAGACCAGGAGCAGCCGTTCCATGTGTCCTGGTAGGGTCATCATCATCATCACATATCTGTCAAGGTTTATAATGTAGATTGGTTAAAAAAAAAATTAAAAAAAAAACAGCACAAGAAATGAAGTATGGTGGAAGAGTAAAGACTGATCATCTAGGTATCATGAAACTCGATATGTAATATTCTACCAATCTACTCAAAAATATTTCAAATGTCAAATCTATGCTGGGAAAGAGATTCATCATCCAGTGACCTTGAATGTATAATCTCATGGTCATGTTAAGCCTAAAAAGATGTACATAAGTCCAAACTGACAAATGTTTCAGGTTTATAAGACGTTCTTGGGTCATCTGAAAGCTCATGCAAATCTTTTGACTGGTTGTCTTGCTTTTAGGGTTTTCTGGCTGTGGACAGCTGTACAGCAGCCGCGGGGCAAGAACCGTCCAGAGAGACACTAGAGGACTGTCAAACCAGTTTAATTTAGGCACTTAAAGTGAGATGTACACAACTGATGCCTGGAAACCACTGAGCTTGTTTCCCATAATGGGGACCAAAGTGTAACACTAAAGACTTGACACATAGCCTGGAACGGCCTACCTGCTCTTCTGGTTTTATTCATCCAGGTTAATCTGCTGTGTTGCGCCCTTGTCGTCCAGCCTCAGCAGAAATCCATTCACAAAATTGAATTAGTTACCATCATTGGTTCCGACGGTGGTTGCACCCTTAACTCCATAATGTAGAGTTCACAAACATTTGATCAATAGACCTTCAATAAAGCTTTCAGCCCAAATGTTGTTAAGCCATTAACCTTTTTACTGTACCTCGCTGCTCTTCGTTATTGTTTGCTGTTTTCATCATTACTCACTTGACAAACAGCCGCTGTTAGTCAAAGAGCCCTCTGCAGGCCTGGATTAGCTCCAGAGGCTTTCATTATCCTTTGATTCAACCACCTTGATTACTTTCAATTGGCATGAACACCTCATTTTCTAGCATAATCTAATTCAATATCATCTCATTTAGGGACTGATAGAATAAGACCCAAGATAATTTGCCCAGCATGGTATTGCGCTGAGATTAAATGTTTGTCTTGCAAAGTAATGATGATGTGTTGAAAATATGAGGTTCTATTAATTTTGCGTCTTAGCTCAGAGAGAGGAGTGTGCATGTCTATACAGGTTGCATACCAAGGGGCTCTGCACACAGACTTACCGAATGTGACCTGATAGGAGGGAATGACTCATTTTACCTCGGGCAGCTTCGCATTTTTTGTGACAAGGTCTCAAAGAATGTAAATAAGTTCAAATCTGGCATATTATCTGAGGACGGCTCCAGAAAAGATCTGCAGATTTGACAAGTGTTTGCTTCTCGACAGAAAACTGCACAAAGTGAATATACTTACTTTCTCATTCAGTGTCATATCAAAATAATGTCGTATCATAGTGGTATATTTTTGGCAAACCCATATTAGTTTATTTAATTTTGCTTGCAGCCAAAGCCTCGTCCTCCTCAGATGTGTTAGAGCTCCTGCTGCAACCTTTCAGGCACTAAGTGAAAGTGATGCTCGTCTTGTTTCCCAGAAAAAACGTGTCCATCTGTATGCAGGATCTGGTGGCGTTTGTTTTAGTTTTATTGGGGGTTTTCTTGGTGTCCAGTGCAGTAGGTGTAGTCCAAGCCATGTCCCCAGAGGTCAACCAGTCCCTCAGACAGCTCCTGCTGCAGCCCAGATCTCCAGTCTGCAGGCCAGTCAGTCATTTTTCCAGCCAGACTGAGCAGATTCTGATTTTCCTGGATGCATCCTCAGTCTCTTCAGTTCACTTGTTTTTTTGTTTTTGTTTTTTCAGCCTTGTTTGTCTCGGATGATGTTTGTTAGTTGTTCCTGATGTTGGTGATTCTCAGACTCCATTAAGCATCACGTGAATGTTGACTTGGTTTCATTAAAGAGATTCTTCTTCTTATTCAGCCCTGTGAGACTCACATGTAAAGCATGGATCTCCTAACCTTCTTATGTCACTTTAGTTTCTAATCATGACTTAATTTCAATAAATCAAACTGCTAGTAGGCTTTTATCCTCACAAATTAAACATTTTTAAAGTCTTTTGCTGTTATCCATTCACCTTTTTTTTGTCCACATTGACCAAAGTTCATATTCGTAGAGTTATTTAGACTTTTCTCTTGTGCCAAACCTTAGAAATTGTGACATTTACAAGAAGTAATGTTAAAACTTATCACTGTTCCATTGCCTAGTTGTGTTTTTAAGGCACATTCCTCCTGAAAAGTCCACATGTGACTGACTAAACCAACAAATAATCACAAATAATTGCATTATAGTCTTGTTTCATGAAAGTGTTAAACCTCAAGTTGTGAAAATGCACAGGTAGATATTATTTTATCAGCAGTTTGGTCAATTTTAAGGAGAAAACTTGAACACTGGTATCATTTTGTGCATCACACTGAAAACTGGACCACAGTGAGCGGAGGAGATATTTGTCTGAGGAGCTCAGAGAGAAAATCATATATACGCATTTTTTTAAGTAAAGGCTGTCAGACCACATCAAAGGGACTTTATGTTCCTATGACAACAGCTGCAGTTACAGTTACAGGTCTGTGGAAATGCAGACAAACCCTCATGACGTGGCCGCAAGAGAATATAAAACCCTGGGGTGGAGAGAAGGGCTGCTGATGGAGGACAAAGAGTCAAGAAAAATAATCCAAAGACATTAAATCTGAACTCCATCAACTCCATCAATGTCACCTTCTGTTCATAGACCATCTGCATAAATAACACATGATTATAGACTGCGTATAATATAGCCTGTAAAGCAGTTTTACCATTTAAAAAAAACTAAATCTAACTGGAACTGTCCTGTGAGAGCTTACTAAAGATATTGTTGGGGCATTTATTTCAGATCCAGTCAGTTTTTGTAACTGACAGCGTGAACGTTCAGCAAGCGTTTGGGTTGAATCTGCTTCCAAATCACAATAACAGTGACTCATAGTCACGAAAAACCCTTTAGGCATTGTGAAATGATTGTATATTTGGGTATTGTTTCAGTTATTAATATTATATAATACACACATCTATGAATTTATGGCAGAAAGTATTTCCATCAGCTTTAGTGTAAAATAAACAAAAACCATGTATGTCTGTGGACGTAGCGATGCTGAGACTGCCTCTACCGTCCTCTTCGCCACTTTCTTCCATGGCACAGCTGTAATGATGTAACTCAGCATTAACAGAGGGACTCTCACACCTACTGGACTGTTAGTTACACAGCTTCTCGCTCCACGATGCCTCATCAGCTACTGAGGGATATAGAGCAGAGTTACTGATTCACCCTCCCTACCCAGAGTTTCTCAGCTTGTCTTGGGATTCAAATCTCCAAATCCTCTTCCATTCAGGTTCTCTATCCCCTCCTCCTGCTCCCCCTCCTTACTTCCACATTTGCTTTCTGGTCTGCATGGCCCCCCAGAGTGAGCACCATGAAGGATTACTCTCCCCCAGTGTAATCCAATCAGAAAAAGAAAAAACAGAAAGAAAGAAGAAGAAGAAGAAAGCAGGAACTGATTTCTTATCTTTGTAAGATGCTGCATTTCCCCTCATCTCTGAGAACACACAGCCAGCATTATCAGTCATTTGATTACCTTGAGTAAAAATGGATACAGAACAGCAGCAGTTTCAGCCTCAAGAGGCCTGACTTGCACATTGAAATCAAATTGAAGGCTGTACCTTATGTATTTGTTTAAGGTTTTGAAATAATTAACTGGGGTAAAAGCTGTTATGGCTGCACAATGGGATTAAACGGGACATGAAGGGTTTTCTGAGTTCAAGACAATTGAGGCTTGAGAGAACCTTTTTCCTGCCACTTTACTTTTATATGCAATTACAGAAATGCATCTATCTTCCAAGATGTTTTAGATTCAGTGGGCATATGGCTGTTAGATGTTTGTGTGTGTGTGAATCTGCATCTGCACCACTAAATCTGTCTCACACACTGTAAGTCAGCCTGGAGCATCGTCAGACTAACAGATGCTGGTCACAGAGGACAGCTGATCCTGTGAACTGAATACACTCACAAACATGTGTTTCCCCAGCTTCCATATGGATAAACCACGTGTAGCATGTACGGCCATCACCCTGACCACCGACAACATTTTAAGCCATTTAATGATGCCTACATGGGTAATGAATCCAGTTCAGAGATGCTGCAGACTGTCTCCTTGATTCGCCTTCACGTCCTTGTTTTCCTCTGAGCTCCTGATAAATAGTTTCTGAGTGGAGGTAACATGAGAGAAGGACTTTTAAGGGTATCCGCTGTGCCACGTTTGACCTATAAACCGCCATAGCGCTCGACGGCGGCCCGTCTTGCTGCACTAACCGGCAGACTCTGGCGGTCTCTTTGTCGAAGCCTTTTTGCTGAGGCATCCTGAACGGCGCCCGCTATAATTGCTAAAAGGTAATTGTGCTGGCAGGTTACGAGGAGGCCTTAGCTCCCCAGAGCTGCACCCTGATCCCTGCATAAGGATGTGATTAACTGCCATCTCCTGTCATTAACTGTGAGGGCTCTTGGCAAGCAGGCAGCTCCAAGTGTGTAATTGTCATATTAGACCCCTTTTCTTGGTCAGATCGAGTATTGGAATCAAGTTCCTGGTCTGAAGTGGCTGCTGGCGGGCCTTAAATACACAGCAGAATTGGCCAAACTGTTTGCTCTTGTTCCAGCAGTGAAATGTGACAGCTAAGCTGCCGCCTCATGTACAATTTCCCAGTTTGCTAATATAACTATATCCACCACCATGCAGGAAAAGAAGAATTTTTTTCTGTGAATGGTCTATAGCTCAAGGGCCAAACATCTTTGTGTTGACATCCAACGCTGCTGCTACTTTATGGAGCAGCATTAAAGCCACAGGAATGAATCCTCTGCTCCTCTGTATGAGACAGTAACTGCCAAAAGCAGCAGCCAGACTGAGGTTGAAAACAAATAAAGCAAAACGCATGTTTACAGACCTGCAGAGAACCTGTCTGTTGTGTGTATCATTGCATAGATGCAGCACAGATTACTGCGAATAACTCAGTCTCAGAGCTGGAAGTAGCAGAAACATTGATATTCCTCAGCTTTGCAGTGATGTGCCTGTGGTGGACCAAGTGGGGTGGGGGTGGGGGGGCAGCCACTCACTGGAGCATGCTCAGAAATGCATATGCTAAGCGGCCTCTTGATGGCACTTCAGAGACGGCCGCCGCTTTGCTTATGTTGCTCCAGGATGGACTCACTGGGGCAGTTAGCTTCACGTTGTAGATGAGGAAAAGCAAAGGATGAAGGCAGACGAGATGAGGTCGGGGAGGGGGGCAGGAAACTGGCAGAGGCAGGGCTATGAAGCAGCAGCAACAACGCTGAAGCATTTTGTTTACTATAAAAGAAAGAAAAACAAATGCTTTCTTACAATGCAAGTCTTTCCCTCAGTGGTTTTAATGGGGTCTTGTCAGATCTGCAGATGAATAGATAGTTTTGTTTCATGTCCCATTGCCTTTCTGAGGTTCTCCGTTTACAGGGATTTTGTGCGGAGCAGGGATAATGGATCATCAGCGGGGAACCCGGGATAAGAGGAAGGATTTAGATGTGTTTGAACTGACTCAGACATTTTGTTAAATGCCATTGTTCAGGGCCCGTTCATCCCCACTCCCGAGTCCTCCCCCTCTTTTCATTCATAACAACTCAACCGTTTTTTCACAGGGGTTTATGGCTGGGATCCGTCTGTGTGTGTGTGTGTGTGCTACTAGTCAGGTTTGTATTGTGCGTGAAGAGTGAATCATGATGTTTTGTTTTTTTTAAACCTCCCCACATACACATACACTTACATGCAGCTGGGTTACGGTAAAACAAGCGGCGGCGTTTACGTCTGGCCTGAGCGGTGCAGGTCAGCTGGAGGGGAACGATGCTATTGTGTGGGACGACGGGTGGAGTAACACAGGGACAGAGGGAGGAGGTGGGTGGAGAAGCAGATCACTCACAGCTGCACTCTTTCACAATGTTCGACCCCTGCAGGTCAGTTCGGGGAGGGGTGGGGGGTACGGTTTACAGATCCCTAACATCTGCATGTGCTGTGCCTCGGAAGAGAAAATGGTTACTAATGCAATCAAGGTCTCATTTACATCCCGTGGTGCATCCATACTGGTTGCAAAACACCATGCCTCATCTCTGCTTCAGTGTTTAAAAGGCTCGGAGCACAATGTGACAAATTATTCGCTTCTTTTGCTATCCTTCATGTCTTTGTTTCACTGGAGGCAGACTTTGAAACACCAAAATCTGTACAAAATAAGACAGGCCTGGCATTTTTACAAATCTGTCCCTCTATAAAAATGCAGAGCCACATGAAGGAGGCTCAGCGAGGTTTCTTTTTTTCGATGCTGTCCTGACTCCAAGAAGTTATATAATCCAGGAGGTGAGACAGCAGAGGCAGCTAGCCAATGATATGTAATGGAGCCAAATTATGCAACATTTTAACCCAGGGGTGTCAAACTCTATTTCATCCCGGGCCACATTATCCATCATCACCATGGTTACCATTGGAGGGCTTATTCTTTACTTTGCCACCAGCTTTCAAAATAGAAAGTGATTTTTTTGTCACACAAATACAAATTTCACAAAATGTGTGACAAATTTTTCTAATAAAATGAGTTGTGATAAAAAATGTGATCTTTTCTTAAAAAAAAAAGAGCAGATTTTGTTGTAAAATGGGAAATTTCACATTATCACATCTTTTTTTTGTAAAAAGTCTCATTTTTGTCATTAAAAATGACAAAAATTGAGGTCTTTATCACAAAATTGAGACTTTTGTGCGAAATTCACATTTTCTTGTAAAATCAGATTTAAAGATATTTGTAACATAGCAAGATCTCGCCTTTTTTTTTCCCCAGTAACCAAGGTTTTTATCATAAATGTCACAAAATTGTGACTTTTTCATTTAAAATTGCATTTTTTTTTTGTTGGAATATCAACTTTTTGCGAGATTTTGACATAAAATTACAACAGTCGAAAAATTTGTTTAATTTTAACTTTTTGCCCTGACATCACGTTTTTGTTGTGAAACGCTAAATACTGACTTTCTGACATCAACCTGCTGCTCTCCACCTCAGTCATTCCACCTTAAAGCAGCCGCTCTCCACCTCAGCTACTCCGCCTTAAAGCAGCCGCTCTCCACCTCAGCTTTTCCACCTTAAAGCAGCTGCTCTCCACCTCAGCTTTTCCACCTTAAAGCAGCTGCTCTCCACCTCAGCTACTCCACTTTCTGATGTCAGAACTGAATCAAACGTTCAGTCACATTGAAATCTTGTCTTTGCTGCTCTCCTGGGTCAGATAAAATCAAGTGGAGGCCAGATTTATTCCATGAGCTTAGAATCTGACACGTTTTTTAAGCTATTCAAAGGTTTTTAAAGAGCTGAATACCAAGTTTACACTTCAGAGTCTTTTTAAAGCTTTCCATGACACTTGCATATGAAGCACAATCAAACCGTAATGTGTTGGGTGGAGGTAAGAGATGATGAGATGAACAAAAACAGAATCATGCGGGTTATCATATCCCAGTTAACGTTTGCATGTTTCAGGTCAAACATTACATTACATTACATTCTTTGAATCTTCAATGAGAAACACTGGCCAAGAGAGAAAAAAAGCAAACCCTTCCATCTTGCCACTTTGGTTAAATAAACCCAACATGCACGTGGAGAAACACTCGACCCACAGACTCATAGCTCTGGTCTCCAACATCCGCTCTGCGTCCACGTTACATGTCAACAGTGGCAACGCTATTGTTATTGTTGGCCGCTGGGGCTATCGAGGACACACTGAACATCCTCTAAGTGTTTACAGTTGTAGGAGTGAGGAGAGATAAATGATTGGGCCAGTGCTTCTGTGAGACTCGCTTGGGCGAGAAGAACATTCATGAACAGCAGTGTTTCTGCCGCTCTGCTCACTGACGCTGGTCAGCGGCGTGAGCTCCAGGAAACAGATGCGGCCTGATAAGCGAGGAGGATGTGATATTGTACGTGTCCGCGGCGCGCAAGTGTGCGTTTCCCTATTGTTAATACAGCATGTGTGCTCACTCCTCCAGCTGCTTCCCTGTTCCAGTCCACCTTCGGGAGGACCGGCTCGGCCGATTTAAAGGCCACTGTGACCAACAACTCTGCCCTGTTCAGGGCAGACAAAAAGAGACATGAATCACAGTTGTTTATTCCAGCATCTCTCTCCCAGGAGACTTGCTCAATGTTAAACCAAACCAGTGTCAAACTCGATTTCATCACCATCACCATGGTTACCATTAAAGGGCCAGTTATTCTGTACTTTCTCAGACAGCTATGCTGTCAGATTTCTCACTAGTTCCTGGACTCCTGAAATAAGTAAACAAACAAACAAACAACTATATGAATAAATAAATAAATAAGTAAATTTTTTGTCACAAATTATTAAAATCTAATGGTCTTCATGGCATTCAATCTGTAATTTCTATCATAGAATTGAGGCTTATATGAGAAAAAAATCTCACAAATGTCACAAAATTGTGAAAGAAAAATCATGACTTTTGACAAAAGTTTCCAACTTTTTCTTGTAAATCTTTTCAGAAATTTGACATAAACCAGCTGCTTTCACTTCAATTTTATTCATATAACAACAGCATGGACTAATTTCTCTGCATCTTCTTGAGTCAGGATGTTTCTGATTTTCCTGATATTACACAGATGAAAGAAAGCTGACTTTGTGACCTGTTAACATGAAAGTTATAAGACAAATGTTCATCAAAATGACACCGACATTCCTCACAGTAGAGGTAGAGGCTAAGGTAATGAGATCGAAATTAACTGTACAGCTCAAGAGTGCCTCCTGGAGGTGCTTGGGACCAATTACAAAACACCATTTTCATCTGAATTCAGAAGCAGGAAATTTCCAGTCATGCAGGTCTTCACATCTTTAATGCAAGCATCTAATAAGGCTATTTGATTAGCTTCATGCAGTCGCAATGATAAATACAGCTGAGTATCATCTGCATAGCAATGAAAATTGATGTTATGCTTTCCAATAATGTCTGAGATCCAAGATGACAAGAACAGGCCACAAGAAGGTCATTGGTGACTTTGACCACTGAAGTTTCTGTGCTATGATGAGGTCTTAACCCTGACTGAAGTCCATTATTTATGCAAAGGTGATCATTTAGCTGATTTGAAAAAAAATTCTCAAGACAAGAGGGACATAGAAAGAAGGTTATTCTACTTTTTGATATTAGTTCTGAATCAAACGGGCAGCCACATAGACATTTCTTCAGAAATGTTCTAGCTATATGGATATGATTTTATTTGCACGCTAAATTGAAGTGCCAGGCCTGCGGGCTTCAAGTTTGACACCAGTGACCTAAACTGTACCATGCAGTACCAAGCGAGGCACCCTCCATCAGTTTCTGGAATGCAAACAGGAGGAGCGTGATTAAGCCTGCTGCAATCTGGTACTTTGGTGCGAGCAGAGATGGAAAAGCGGCGTAAATCACAGCTGTTTATCTACAGCTCTCTGACACTGTTTTTATGAGCCTTTGTGTGTCTGTGTGCCAGCTCAAATACACACACTTGTTCGCCTGTGATTGTTTGCAAGTACAAACTGTAGAGGGGAATGAGTCACCGCTCCATCGTTACACTCCGCTGGAACTATTATAAGAAACGAGTAACAAACAGACAGAATGGTGCAGAACGCGTGGGCCAGCGCCAGCACATGCCTGAACTCTCCTACTGTCAACACATCATGGCAATTAGTGATAACAAAGTCTCATTTATTGCAGAAGAACCTAATGACTCCCATGAGGGTCACATGTGGCTGTTTTTTAAAAGGAAATTCAGCACACAGAGATATTACATTCTTCAGCAACAGACTTTAAGAAGCACTCTACATCATTTTTATTCGATGCCGCGTGATCTCAACCTTTATCAGGCTTATAAAAAGGTGACCTTTATATGAAATAAGCACAGACCCTCCCTTACATAAAGTTAATTCCAGGCTACATGACGCAGGTGTTAGCATGGAATATCAATGCCTCTATCTCCCTTTTTTCCTTCTTTTACAGGCTGCAACTTTGCCTCTGAGCGAGGAAACTTTCCCCTTGGCGATACGGACTTGGTGAAAGATATTCCTGTGTAAAATTCATGAATTCATAACTTTTGAGGATATATTTCACGACTGATCTATTGGGCCGTGATAAGAATTCAAAGGTGAACGGAGCTGGAGGACATCTTCAAAGCGGCCGAGGACATCAGAGGAAAGCCAATGAGGCATGTTGCCCTCTTCCAACATCCTCCGAATGCATTCCATGCTGCCCCCTCTGCAATGTGATACGCTGTCGTAGGAAAAATCAGATACTACTGGAGTCTGCTGTCATTAACTTAATTTACATGGAGTATCAATCAAAATCTGGAGGGAAAAAAATATTGATGCCTTTGCAAATTCCACCTGAATTTGTTAAACCATGAAAATACACGTACAGTCGATTGTAGTTTTCACACCGAAGGACACTATCAATCAAAACAAGGAAGCGTGTAGTGGAGCTTCTGCTCTTCATAGCATCACTATCAAAGCTACCAGCCTTTAGCGTGTCAGTGGAGGCGGATAACCCCTGGTAGATACAGGACGACAAGGAGACAATCAAAGGCAGTCGGCTCCACTGGAGGTGACAGTGGTCAGCTTCTGGAGGTGATAAAGGCCTTTGAACCTGAAAGCAGCTCGAGGCCCTGCTTTTGTCCCCCTAGAACCCCCCTTGAGTCTGGCCGCAGTGGGGTCAACTTTGATTTCAGCCTCCAGGGATCCAGGACAGCTCTCTTCATCTCTGCTGGAGATAGAGAGCTTAAGAGAGATGCAGGGCAGGAGGAAGAGGGAGGTACTCCACGTCTATCAGATATTGGTCCATCACTAGTGGCTACTCAACTGCAGGGTGGGTCAAAATGCTTGACCTCAGACGCTTGACTGGGAATGCAGGAAAAAACAGATAAGTGCATCTGTGAAAGCAGTGGTGCCTGCTGACGACAGCAGCAGCAACTTCAAATGTCTGCTTTTGCTCCTTTAAGCACAGACAATAGAAAACTATTAGTTTAACCCTTTCATGCACCCATGAACATTCTTGTGTTTTTGGCTTTTAATTTATAGCATATTTCATTCTTTTCTCAGGCTTATTATTGACAATACATGCAAGGTTGTGCATTTTTGTGTCTTCCTAAATGTAAACTAAAATGTTCACCTTGAAGACGCTACATACAAATATGTGCACATTTGAATCAATGTTTATGATTTTGCTCTAATAAAATGTATAACACATTTCTCCACTTCATTTGAGGCCTGGAGATTAAAGTTTGAGGGATTTACTTCCTGATGATGTCATTTTTGTAAATATTGTGTAAAATTAGCACTGGACTACAATTACAAGTTTTTTATTCTTTTCTGATTTAGTTTCAGTTGCAACAGAACATGCCTTTGTGCCAGGCAGTGATCACACTTGAATTATTAAATACTGAAATTAATGCTTTAATACTTCAAACATGCTCTAGATTGTGATTTTAAATCGGTAATGGCTTTCATGAACTTCATCCGTCTGCCTCTGACTCACTCTCAGCATCAACCTCCTCTGAAGGATGGGGATGGTCTTAAACAACTTAAACAATTATACTGGAAACAACAGAAACAGCTGGGTGGACTAGTGTAGCGACCCTGCAGGTGTTCATGTTATGATTTTGAGCTATTGTTAAAAAGTTCTGCTGTTTCTGACTGAATCAGATGCAGTGAATGTGCAGAGGGCTAAAGCAGGCATCTAATTGGATGAGGAAGGCGGGGGGACAAGCGTGTGATTGACGTGAGTCTCTATTTTGCTGTACGTTCAGCATTGTTACGACTGACTAATAAACCGACGGCTTTCTGAGCACCTCCTCGTCCATCCTTTCATCGTAATCACACTCAGCTGGACATTATGATGTCTTTATTTGTCTGCGTGTCACATTCATTGTTCACATCATTCACATCACATTTGACTTCATTCACGATCGACACCACTACGAAGAAAATCCGTTTCATGAAGTGAAACGCCTCTTCCACAAGGGTGGGCTCCCTGAGAGACATACAGAGTAAGGTCATGGAACAAACGTGAATGTTATTACCACTCCTGTCATGTCTGCTTGGCAAGCACACTGTCTGCCTTGGCAGTCATGGTGGATAATCTCTCCTTTGTCATCCTGAACAGGCCAGAGATGGAAACAAACTCAGAGCAGAATGTTTCCCTGAAAGCGAACATTTGGATTATTGCTGCTGCATCCAGTTCACATATTTAGAAACGCTGAATTCCTGGATCCGTTTGAAGGCTGCCCTCAAACCTACCTGCAGGGCAGCTATTAAGAAGCAAAAGTAGGAATGCCGAAAAGCTCATTGTGCTCAAATCACAGCGCTCACAAATTCAGCCCCTGTGCATGCATGCGTGGAAGCACAAATACATCCTCTACATATAGCACAACATCTATAATTGCATCTCTCCATATTGAGCACAGGGAAAAAAAATAACCTGAACTAGCTGATAATGTTGCAAGTCAGAAGATATTTAAGGGAATTGAGTTTTGTCTGCTTGAGCTCGTTTGTCTTTAAATCCGCTTCTGTTTTCAGGAGCATCAGCCTCACTGTTCATTTTCAACTCCTTTGAGAGGCATAACCCCGGGAGTTTTACTGTATGTGTTAAAAAAGAAAAAAAATGTGCTGAATGCTTCTCTCTGTCTTGCAGCTCAGGGATGCTAAAACAACCTACCTGAAAAACCAAATAAAAACTAAGCAAGAAGCTGTAAAATTGATTAATCCAGTCAATGGCACTCAATATGTTTTTTCTTGTACTTTTGGCCACTTGGGGCTAATGACTTGCCCTTTATTGGTAATTACTTGCTGTCCTCATCCTTGGAACATTGCACCTGTGTACAATTATATCTTTATATTTATTGTCTCTCTCTTCATCGTTGACAATCAGCTCGAGGGTGGGGGTGGGGGAGTAGTGCGCTGTGCTGTGTGCTGTGCTCGATGAGGCAAAGTCGAGAGAACATTAATTATTCAGTACTGAAATCACAAAAATAAAGATGGCAAAACCAAATTGTTTTGAAAATTTCCTGAGGAGAAGAGAAATGTTGGCAAGCCTCCCAAAATGCTGTTTGAAAATGCTCTTTGAAGGTAATGAGGCATGCTCGTGGCACACACGAACACAGAGCAGTGCCATTGGAGGCAGCGTGTTCTCACTTGGGCTTCTTTTTTGCTTACATATCACTTTACGGAGGCACGTGTGGTACATTTGTAATGAAGTGCAGGATCATGCCCTGCCCCCACTAAGGCCATGCCTTTTAAAGAAAGCAATGTGGGCATAAAAAAAAAAAGAAAAGGTGGAGGAAAGTGCCGGAAACTTTGCTTCTTGGGTTCGTGACTCTCATAACAAAATCCAAAAGCTGAAATTCACTTTTTGTTTTCTTCTTTTTTCCTGTAGCAGTGTAAAATGTTATATCACTCTTAATCCTATTATAAAGAACACTTCTCTGCACTCCATTACAATGAGTGATATTAAACTCACCATTATATGGACCTTCTTTTCCTCCTTTTATGGGAAATGAGATATGAGTGAATCTCCTTCCTCGTAGTTAATAATCCATGTGATGTATGGATTAAAATAATGTTTTTATCGTAGATCCATGTGCAAAAAACGCAGTGGATGATTATTAGCCAGGTTTTTGGTGATAAAAATGATAAAGGGATCATGAAAAATGTATATGGCAGAGTTTCAGATTTCTCCAATCATTTATTCAATGTGTGTAAATGTGCAGTCTTGGTCCATATTAATCACTATCAAGTTGACCTGGAGCAAAACCATCCAGCTGAACTTGGTACAGTGAAATTTCAGAAAGACAGAAGCTACTTTACTGTACATGAGTCAAACTCAAGTCCCGCGGGCCGAATCCAGCCCGACTTTTCATTTTATCTGGGCTGTGAAAGCACCAAAAGACAGTAGAGGAAACTTCAAAACTTTTACAAATGTTTTACAACAAAAGTTGCAAATGTTTATCAAAATTTGAGATTTTTCTAAAATTAACCATTTGTAATTTTAGGACAAAATGTTACAATTTCATGGTGATGATGATAAAGTTGATATTTCGTCTGTTTGTCTGGAACCATGCAGGTGAGTGGGTTTATTCTTGCTAAGTGTTAGGTGGAAATAATAGAAAATAGGAGTTTTATATGTGGATTGTCAGGATTTGTTGGATTTGCTCAAAGTGACAAAGCTGGTTTGGCTGTGGTCATTTTGTCAGGATGTAGCCGTGTTGTTGGCAGGATAGTGGAGGTAGCCATTTTGTAGTGTGGATAATGGAGTTTTTTTGTTTGTTTGTTTGTTTTTTGTGTTGGTGTGGTGGAGCAGTGAGAGCCGGCATCAGGGGAGGGACTCTGGGACGCCGGAGATCAGTGTTTATCCTCCTGGAGGTGTAGTGAGACTAACTAAAGGAGGTTCCACCTGGAGACCCAGAGACATGTCAGTCATCACTGCTCACAGGGTAGTTGATGGTGCTACTGGTTTTTACTGAGTGCTGGTTTGTTATTGGGAGCACATATTTCTGCACACATAACGTAACAGTAGCAGAGTCAAGGAATTCAAGGGGTCCAAGGGGTCACCATGGACCACCTGCACCCTGGACAGAACAACTTAGTTTATGATGTAAAGGTCTTTTACTGAGTGCTGATGCTTTCTATAGAGAGTTTATTGTGTTTATATTAACTTCCAACTAAATAATTATCATTTAAAGTTTAAAAAAAAATCCCAATTTTGTGACAATTAAATTATTTTACAAAGTCAAAACTTTTTTTTATTTGTAAATTTAAAAGAAAAAAATGATTGATTTGCAGAAGTTTCTCTTTTATGATAAAGTTTACAATTTTTGTGAAATTTGAGATTTCATGAAAAAAAGATTTGACAACACTGATCTACAGTTTTGAATATTTTCAAACAGTAAAATTAAAGATCTCAGCTCTTGTCTCAAAGCAAACAGATTCAAATTCCATTTTCTTGAATTTTTTTTTTTTTTTTTTTAAGAGAAGAACATCTATTCTTGCTGGTTATTTTAGTAAAATCCATATGTTAATGTACTGAATTAAACTCTGCTGCTACTGTTATCTGGCCAGCTATATTACATTAGTTGACTCATTTTTCTTTTTTTCAGCCGAATAGAAGCCTTTCAGATGTTAATTTACCACAAAGAAATTATCTTCATCAATACCAGACACAAAGCTGCTGTACTGCCTGAGCGAGACTGAAAATGAGTGTGTGTGCTGCATTTACACATACACACACACACACACACACACACTCTGAGAAACATCCATGCTATCCTCTGCAGTGGTTTTCAGTTGTTCATGTGTGGTTGTACATGGACATCATTTACGAAGTTTTGTTACTTAAAGTGTCTGCTGATGTTTAATCAATAGTATTCTACCAGGAGACGTTCTTTCAACTCACTTCTTTTCAGTTTCATTCATATAGAATCTATTACAATACAAAGTGTCTCACAGAGAGATGAGCGGCGCGCATAAATATACGGACATTTATTCAAACCTTCACTCTGTGCTCCCCGCGGGTTATATCAGTCCTGGATTAACACATTCAGACCAAAACTTCACACCTTCACTGGATTAGGAAATAACTCAACTATATTTTCATGTCACAAACAAACAAAAGATAGTTCAGATAGACATAAATGAAGACAGGAATCTTTTCATCTCCACTGTCCTTCGCTGCTCCACACCTGCTGAGAACAGGAGACTCAATAAGAATTGACATTATATTAATGCAGTTATGATGAATTGTGTCGATGATTATAAATCATTTATAATTTAAGGGATTTAATTGGAAAATAATGGCTTTGTAATTGTACTGTTGTGCTTATTTAATTGGCTGAATTAAACTTGTTTAGTGCCCTGAAATGACTTTAGTTGTGAATGGGTTCTGTCATGTAATGGTGGTGCTGTGGCACCCAGACGCAGGCAGGAGTAATCCAAAACTGTGAATTTATCACTAGCCGATGTGGTCCAAAATCCAGCGATGAACACAGGGACCAACGGGACGGAGCAGATATACCTGATATACCTGATATACACACAGGTGAAACACGTCAGGGAAACGAGGATCAGGAAAGTCGAACAGAACATGAGAGACAGGACTTCAAACTAAAAGCAGGAAAACACCACCAACACTGGAAAGAAAACATGTACACCACAAAACCTAAACCGGGACAGGGTTCCACTGTAAGCCTGCATGGGTTTCTGTGGATACGCCGAACGCAAGCTGGTTTGATTTACTGGGAACTAACAGACCCAGTTGGAAGGAGATGAGAGATGAAGTTTTTCTTAGTTCACCTACATCACCTCAGCATTTAGGATCATTGGGCCTCATTCACAAATATGTGCATGGAAATGTTCCCAATTTTCCCGTGTGTGCGCAAAATCGGCGTGGGATTCATGAAAGCTGCGTACCGACCAACTGTGTTCTCACCGCTGTGCGTCTGTTTGTGAATCAGACTTGTTCTCAACACACAGCTCGCAGTTCCTGATTAGCATACTGCCACGCCCACATTTCTCCAAATAAGGAAACTACCTGCCTGGAGTTGATGCATGAATGAATGAAGCGGTTACCGTGGAGATACGTACATTTCACAGTTTTTTAGAAGAGACGGCACCAAAAGACAAAATAAGAACTTTACAACCACAGAAACTGTTGTGGAAGCCAGAAATTTATATTTTATATTTAGATTTATATTTTTACAGCGTCTCCTCGGTATGAAAAAAATAAAATTAAAAAATGAATAAATAAACAAATAAAAATGCTTGGACGCATTACTGCAATAGCGGGGCTGTTAATGTAGAATCCGCAGAGCAGCGCGCTGTGGTCCAGATAAGTGAAAATAAAAGTTGATGGAGCTTTGATTAGAGTTGTAATCGGGTCCAATACTTCAGATTTTGATTTTCAAAATGTAATTGCCAGAGGCTACCACTCATTTACAACACACGCGGAGCGCAGCGAGAGCCCGAGGAAATGATTGAAATTAAGCCCAAACCCGTCTGATCCTGTTGGTTTTGGAAAAAGATCTTGAGCTTTAGCTTTGATGACCCGGCTCAGAGAGAGTAGTGAAACCCCAGCCTGGTCTGCCGTTTCTCTCTGTAATGTAGCTGCCTGTAGCCATGGAAACCGAGCGTGGACAGGGCTTACATGAGGTATGAGAACGACGTGTCGGATGATTTAGATGCTCCAGAGAATCCCAGCTGCAGTAGCTACATACGATACTCGGAAACGGTTGATAAGCAATTCATCATTTTATTTAAAAATATTTTAGAAAAATGTTAATTAATTAAATTTCTTTAATGAATGTTGTTTTACAAACACTGCATGGTACTCTGTATTTACTTTTTCTGAGTCACTTCAGCTTTCCTCATTTGTGCGTACGTCTGGTCTGAGGAGGTTCTAGATGTGTTCGCAGAGTCAGAACAAATTCAGGTCAGAAAGTATTGATTAATCCCAAATCTGTGCGTCAAACGTTCACACGCACAGTTTAAGCACAGATTTGTGAGTACACACTGTTTGTGAATGAGGCTCATTGTCTCTAAACTCTATGACTTGGGTCAACATTTTAGGGTTTCCTTCCAGAAGCTTCCCTGAATAGTTTGCTGGAGTTTTGGTCCATTCCTCCTGACAGAACTGCTGGAACTGACTCAGGTTTGTAACTACTTTGGTGGTATGTTTAGTAGCAACAACGCATGTATCTGTATTGAACCGTTCCACACAGAGCTCTCGGTTCGGTACGCACATGCATCGGACGATACTGATTTTTTAAAGATTTATTTTATGAACTTGTCTTCTGACGATGCAGTCTGTGTTGAAAGCTCAGTGGATCTGTGTTCGACTACTCCGCCTGAGCTGCATTGTTGAGCACAGATCCACTGAGCTCCTCCCACATTCATTCATGAGCTATTTCTACACCGAAGCCATTGCCGGCGACAGGTAATGACATCCATTTTTCAAAGTACTGCACCTCTTCAACCGTTTGTGCTGTCAACATAATTCCTACTTCTGAAAGCTGAGAAGCGCAGCTTTGCGCTGATATTGGGTACATTATGGCGGTGGTTGAGGTCCCTGCGCTCTGTTTAGTTGTTCAGCAAAAGGAGACAGAGAATGAGCGAGAGAGTGGAAATAGTGAATTTTTAGAGGTTTTTAGAGCTGTTTCAGCAGTATTTTGAGTTGTCTTCTTTATATAGTATTGTCATTGTTGTAAAATACCAGTATAAGTGTTTTTTCTGGAAGTTTTAAGCTCTTTTTGCCATCTGCAGGCCACGACAAGGTGAGAGGTCATCCCCCTCTCATTAGAACTTGGAGTCACTTTCTCTTTTTTTTGATACAGGTGCTCAAATATTGTGTGAGAACACAAACAATCACCCCAAAACAAAAAGGGGGACAGGAAAAAGACTCCTGTGGAGTGAATTATCATCCTGAGAAAAACGCCTGCTCATTTATGGACTTTTATCAGCAGAATCAGTGAAATCAAAAAGGTCCAGGAAAACAAAACTGCTTGTGTTGTTGTATTATAGTTGAAATTAAATTTTTGTTGTCTCAAAAGCTTTGGATCTGTTCATCTAAAGTGTTTATTAAGACAAAGTCCATCCATCCATCCATTATCTATACCCGCTATGTCCTGTGCACGGTCACGGGGGTCTGCTGGAGCCTATCCCAGCTTACTTTGGGCGAAAGGCAGGGGTACACCCTGGACAGGTCGCCAG
>JBAMYA010000013.1:2687242-2701509 GCA_037176975.1 Arrhamphus sclerolepis
AGACCCCTGTGGAGGCTGGAACCAGGAACCTTCTTGCTGTGAGGCAACAGTGCTGACCACCAAGACACTGTGCTGCCCTATTAAGACAAAAGCTGTTTTTTTTATTTATTTATTTTTTGTTATTTCACACAGTTTAAAGCATTTATAATATATAAAAATAGCAATTTCCTCAGGGATTTTGAAAGTTGAATTCATCTTGAAAAAATGGGCAAAAGAATTAAAAGACATGATTTATTATAACCTCTTCAGCACATGTCATTTTATTTATTTTTTTTTCATGAATGGGTTGTTCTGGAGGCTTCTCACTGGTGTCTTATCTTCATATAGACATCTTCTGGATGTTCTAGTACTCACAGGTAACTTTAAATCTTCTTTGATCCCCCCGGAGATGATCATTGGCCGAGTCTTTGACTTTTGTCCATTCTTCCATCATCTGAATGGTAGTATTTTTCTTTCCTTCCAGGTCTTTTTGTTTTTGTTTCCGTTTTAAAGGTTCCCCATGTTTTGGTTTAGAACAGAATGTACAGTATTCCCAATGCATTTGCGTGTTTCAGAATAAAAGCAGTTAAAAGGATTTTGACCTTTATTCACTTGATTTGAATGATATTTTGAGCAAACCTGCATATACACAGATCATGTGACACATATAAAGACTGATGTGGCTTCTGAAGGTAACCAGATTATAATGTGAGGGCATCATGAATGCATTCATTTGTGAGTTACACTGGACCTTTATTTCCACAAAAAACAAAAAAACAATTCCCTTCAAATCTCTGTTGGATACAGATGAAAAGAAGGAAACCAAATCCAGATAATCTGCAGTGCATCAGCTAGCACGCTAACGGTATGGTATAGCCCATTAGTGGTTAACAATGATAGCTGATTTTAGGATGACACAGATAGTCATTACGGTAATTCGCTCCAGTCTGCGTCAACTCCCCAATGACAATCGTTGCTTCCGGCCCTGACATTAGATCAATAATGCAAAACCTCCCTAAAGTTCTGGCTTGCGGTTTCATTTAAAAGAGCTTCTTCTCCAACTAATGATGCAGGTTAATTGGCTTGTCATTGTTTGGGAGTTTACTGGGAGAAGGAACAAGGGCCATTAAAAAAAAAAGAAAGAAAGAAAATGAATGCGCTGGGGATGTGCCATATCCCCTTTGTGTATTGCCTCTGTAGTTTTATTGATGGCTTTCCTATTTCTTGGCTGACCACCAAATTGCTGTGCTTGTGTGTATTTTGCTTTTTACAGGGTCAATATGTTCAAGAGGAAACAGTTTACCAGGAGAGAAAGCAAGAAAAGCACCTCAGATCAAGCACCCTCAGAAACAAGGGTCATCATGAGTCCAGTCTGAACATAATTTTCACATCCGAGGCACCCGTGAATACATGAATACAAAAGCAGTTTATCACTGAAAGCTGAAAAATCAAAGCTATAATGCCCATTTATATCCACATGGCCTGACAAAGTGTCCTTGAGCAAGACACTTATCTCCTGTTTAGTCATTCATCACGAGTTGCCCAGGAGACCTCAAACACATACTCAGACACACACATCCATTCAGCTAGTCAAACATATGGTCCATTATGTACGCTCTGTGCATACTGTTGTCCTGCCTGGTTTCCTCCCCACAGATCACCTCAGGGGTTGAGCAACCTCCATCGATTGCCACCACTTATTAATCTGACTCTGGGTGGACACTACAGGCCAGTCATTTGTTAGTGGCTCCCCAACAGGATGCCATTAGAGCGTCACTGTCGCACATTATCCTGAATAAGTCATGAAGGGGCCGGTTAAAGCTGCAACTTCCTCCCACATTAGGAGAAACGACTTTCAGGCAGCGAGTAACAAGGCACATTCTGTTAATATGCATGTAGAGAGAAGGGCCGAGGGAGAACGAGCTAGGCAGAGACAGACAAAGGAAGAAAGTAAAACCGATAGATTACAATTAAAGACTGGGGACAAACTAAAGTCTCCATGGAGAGGAGGACGTTTAGGATCAATCGCTGGTAGAAGATGCAGACTAAGTGCTTTTATTACAGTGAGAGAAGCAGAATTTCTCCTGATCGTTTCCACACTCAGACCTTGAATTAGGTAGAAACACAGCAATATTACTGATGCTGCTTTTGAGGTCCAAACTTTCTTTTCTTGTCTTTTCTTTCTTTTTTGGGGGGTTTCCTATAAAGTATTGCTTTTAATGGACAGTTGTGTGGAAAAAAGGACAAAGGAGCAAAATGAAAAAAAAGGAAAAAAACTAGATCTCTTTACCAGGTCTCAAAAGAATATAAAGCAGACCTCAGATGAAAAACACATGATGTTATTTAATTTTAAAAAAATGCAGGAGCCGTGTTTAAAAGCTGCACCCCAACTCTTTCACAGGAATTAACAGCATACGACCCTGTATGTAAATGTAAATTTTTAACAATTTACTCACCTGTTGGGATTAGGTGTGTGTTAACACAATGCCAGGGAGGAAAGACATCGGCTATGATCTTAGAGAAGTAATTCTAAGATCTAAACATCTGATTCAATTTCAATTCAAAAATCCTTTGTTAATCCCTGAAGGGAAATTCACTAATTCATGATTCCAAACAAGAAGGAAAATATACTCCTACAGTAATAAACATTATTCACAAGTTGAGGAAAAACTTAATTCAGTTCAGTTTATTTATATAGCGCCTATTTACGTCATCTGTCGGTGCTTTAGAAACCCAGAGCTCAGGGTTGGTTGATTCTGGGGTTTTTTTTAAGTTGGAGTTTGTTGAACCTCCTCTCTGAAGCAGGTCACAGGTCTGAAAGTTAAAAACACAAACATAATAAAGCATATTTTCAGTGCACGTGAACTACACATCATTGCCAAAGTGGACTCAATATTAATGAACAACAAATATTTTAGCTGTCTATTTTCATAAAACACTTTTTTTCTGATGATTATATCAAACACACAATATTTTATCTTCTGCCTAGGTGCTGTTTTGACCTTAAAGGATGTTGAAAATTCAGAAGCATGCATCCCTACCACAAAAAATCTTCCATTACATCCACAATGGTTGACCGAAGCGTGCATGGAGCAATGTAGTGAGAAAAGTTGTTTCAGTCTTTGTTCTGTTTAGGATGGTTGGAGATCTTGGTGTGGCAGCGCATCAACCAGTTCTGCAGCTGCAAGTTCTGCAAACATGGAGCAAGAATCCAGAGGTGCAGTTCAATCCAGTCCGATGGGAGCTGAAGTTCCCTGAAGGAGCAGAGGAGTCACATGTTAAACAGCACACGCACTAAATATTCTATAATTCACCTTCAAGGAAACACTCATCTTCAGAAAAGTTAGGATGTTCTTCTAAAATGAAAAAAAAAAAAATTTAATTTGAAAATTAATTTGAATTTGGCACACAAATGTACAAATGAATTATTTTTTTTGTGTCCTAACTGTCTGCAAGGATGGACTGATCTGATTGGCTCCCCCAAGACGTTTGGGCATTTTTTTTTATCAGCTCCAACGGAGGGTAGCTAGACAGACGTTGTGCCTTCAGCAACTGTTTTTCACACACAACAATTTACCCATAAAATATTATTTAGAGCTGGTGGAGTATTTAGAAACAGAGTTGAAAAATGGTCAATATGGTTCCCTGGAATCAGCTTCTGATGCCCATAATGTTACAAACAATTCACCCAGAAATGAAGTTGATCCATTAAGAGGAAGACATGAGTTGCAAGCAGACTCAAGCAGACTTGAATACGGCGAAGGTCTTCAAAGGAAAAGCTGAGACCCTGCAGATTAGTCCGAGTATGTGGGATACCAGCATGAACACAGTAGCTGCTTTAATTTAAGTGATAAAAAAGGGAAAAAAAGAAAAAAGTAAACCACTCTGGTCTGTAAGCAAAATAACAAATCATAGCTACATCCTTCATTCTCAGAAATGCAAACTAGCTGCGGTTTAATTACACACTTGTAAGCAGATATTTAATGATGAAATATCTGGTCCTCCTGCAGGGCCCGGCTCAGTCTCCGCTCATCAACCGACGGGTCAGACCACAGCTCGGCTCCAGGTAGCAGAGGGGGACATTTGTAACGTGAAAATATCAGTGGCATTTCCAGTTAAGGTTCGTCTGCAGGGTGAAGAAGGTGTAGTTACTGACTCATTGTGGAAGCAATCAAGCAGAAAGATGGCAAGACTTTTACGTTTTTTTTTCCCTCTTTTTTTAAGCTCTGAGGCTTCCACAGACAGATGGACTCTTCTTGTAAAATCTCCCTGAAGTTTTTCGTCCAGATTCGTTTTCATTAAAGCCATAATGCAGAGAGGTTGATGCCCTCCAAATCAGCGAGGGAAGCTTGTGATGTTCTGCTGGAGGAAGTGCTTCCAAGAACATGCCCTCCTTTAAGGCAAATTAAGAGCATGTGTCTGGATCTCAGCAATGTTTATCTACGGCCAGATCATTAGTGCAAATAGAACTGGACTTTTACACTTTGTAAGTCTAAACGGGCAGCAGGCAGAAAGGATGACTCATCACAAATTAACTTGTTTGGAATGAGGAAATAAGTCAAATCAAAGCTATACATACATACATACATACATACATACGTATATATATATATAAAATATATATATATACACATATATATATATGTGTGCGCGTGTGTGTATATACATATATATATATAAACAGTGAATGTTTGGGAGTAAACACATAAACATTTACAACACATGGTACAAGATAGATATTAAGCTCTTTATTCAGGCTAGTTCTTTTAATCAATCTGGAGATTGCAGACCAGATCTAGCTCTATTCATTTCTCAAATACGAGTGAAAGATGTTTATTTGAGTTACTCAGCCATATATAATGCACCAACAAAGACGCTGGAGATCTTCATAATGGAGCTCCAGTTCCAGGGTCAGCATCAGCCTCAAATCAATCAAAGGAGTTTGCAGAGGAAGTGCTCCACAGAAGGCACCCACCATCATTTATCTCATCATCTGATGGTGTGTACAGGCTTTTTTTGTAAACAAATTGGGATGCAAATTGCATTTGTTTGCTTACCCCCCTAAAGCTTTTCAGGTTGATTTAAAACGCTTGCATATCTGCAATCACTCACACGCAGAAGATAATGTTTTCTGGCATGACAGAGCTGGCCAAACCTCAGATGAATGCTCTCCCTCGCCGCCAGGCCTGATTTTCTGCTGGTTGTCGCGCGGCATGCGTGCACAAATCAATCAGACCCCTTGTTCTAATCACTCCCACTTATATCACCCTGCAAATAAATGACACTGCTGAGAAGGCGAGATCAATAGGGGATAAGGTGAAAGTCTCCAAGCTTCCTGTCCACAGGGCACAGGGCTGGGATGGAGAGCAGGGAGGGGGGTATCAGAGGAACCAGACGTGGCCCAGATGAACCTAAGATGGTTTATTCTTTTGTCTTCCAACTGAAACATCTTACTAAATGACCAGGGGATCAGGAGAAGTTGGCAGGATAGATTTTAAGGGAGTTCTTTGTAGATGTTTTGCACAGAAACACACATTGGCTTTTGCAACAAATGAGATGTATCTTTTTCTGCAAAATGGCAACATGAGAACATGCATTCATGACTGCAGCCTTTGTGGTCTTTAAGACGCCCAAGAACACAGCTGATTGGCTCCAACAAACAACAGCATCGGACAGCTGACAAATGATTTCAGGACACAATGCTTTGATACGTTGCTCCATATTATGTATTCAAGCTCATTTCTGACCAAAATGATGTATTAATGTGCTAAAAAGAGACATTGTGTCTCCAAAAGTCTTACTTAAATATCTTCTTTTTTTTAAAAAGTTTATTTAGTTTAATTTAGTTTAGTTACCATATAGACCAGGGGTGTCAAACTCTGTTTCATCTGGGACCGCATCATCTCCATGGTTACCGTTAAAGGGCTGGTTATAGTTTGTTTTCTCAACCAGCCATGATGTCAGATTTACTGCTAATTTCTGGACTCGGACATAAATGTTTGTCACAAAATTCACATAATTTGCAACTTTTATCATAAAATTAATTATTTTGTATTAAATGTTTCTTGCATACTTGGAAATTGTAAAAAAAACAAAACTTTTTTTTATAAAACAAAATATTGTTGTAAAATGACAAAATTTACCATGAAATTTCTCAAGAAATTGCAACTTGTACTAAAACCTTTTTTTTTCTTGTCGAATATTAAAGAAAACATGATTGTAAAAAAGCAAATCTTCCACATTTAGCTGAGACTTTTAATTGTGCCGTTACAAATGTCACAAAACTTTTTGCAGTATTTCAACATAAAATTACAGCAGTCCAAAAATTTAAAATTTTGTATTTTACCTTTTTGCCCTGAAATCAAAAATTTGCTTTTTGTTTTTATTTTTATTTTACAAAATTCACGTCTTTAGATTTTTATGTCATCATGACTTTCTGACATAAACCAGCTGCTCTCCACTTCAGTTCAGAACTGAATCAAACAGCCACATTGAAATCTTGTCTTTGCACGCTGGTGGGCCGGATTTGGCCCGTGGTCCTTGAGTTTGACACGTGATATAGACTCTGAAAGCGCGTTGGCTTATTTATCTTTTCCTCACATAGAACATTTTTACAGGCCTTTCGTTCAGCATGTCTGATAATAAATCCCTGAACTTTATAAAAGTGGAGCAGTGAACCACTGGGATTTCCCTTTAATCATGCCATGCTTTGATCAAAGTATCAATTCTCAAAAAAATAAACCATTCAAACAAAAGACCAGTCTTTGTTGCCAGTCCTCCTCACGCAACGTGTATAACTTATTTGCAGCATGTTTCACATCATGAGTGAGAGCTGATGAATGTGTAACTACTTCAGTGCCACTTTCAAACCAACCTTTATTTGTTGGGATGACCAGGTTCATGCTGAGAGGTCCAGCCGCCTGCTGGGTGCAGCTTGCACAAACCACCTCGCCAGTCAGCCTCCCTCCTCTTGTTGCCGTGCCTCCTGTGAGCGGTGAATATGTCATGCTGTGAGTCAGTAAAGGCCCCGTCCTGATCTGAGAGCCGGGCCTGGGTTTGGTTAAAAGTGCTGGTGGTAGACCATAAAAGGGCAGGGAAAACTGCAGGCAAAGAGGAACTCTCTCCCCTCCTATTTATGATTCATGAATGACTAATCTTTAATGTAAGCCTCCTCAAACACAATTTATTTTATCATTCACACAGTGCGCTGCAGCTGGGCTTTTGCACCACACCCATGAAAAAAGTTCCAGGGAGAAAATGCCGTGCAGCATTTGTGTGGCTTGTTATGGTTTGAAATGTTTGTTCTGAGCCGATATTTCAGGCACTGCCTCGTCGTCTCAGAAACATCCTGAAGAGCAGTAGAAGGATTTTGAATATTCCACGCTGGAATGACTGCAGGGAGAAAAAAGAAAAACTTTCCCTGCAAAAGATATACATATATTTGAAGTACGCATTTGAGAACCTCACCCAAAGAACTGTGAAATCTGCCTCTTTTTTATTAGTTGGAAAAATTCATGATCATAAATTCATGATCATATCATTATTCTTAAACAGAATTCAGCAGACACCCTGCAAAGACCAGTATTACCGGAGATATCCATCATACAGTCAGAAAGCTCTTTGAAAAATAGATCAATATCGCCAGTAAGTAGAGTCAGCTAGGAACCAATCACTGGTTAGCACCACGTTTCATGATTTGGCCACAAATATGTAACATAGAGCAGGGAACGGTAGCTTTTCTGATGATGGAGTGCTTTTTTTGTTATTTTTGAGGCAGATGTGTTTCAGACTTTCATGGTCACATCTCTCATTTGCCAATTACGTTTTGTTGCAGTTCCTCCACTGAACACTAGGTGCTAATTGCAAAACAGAGCAAACTCCCACTGACTCCCTTGTTAGAAGTACATATTTACAGCCTGGTACAAGAAACATTTTAGGCCTCCATAGATTTTAAATTCATGACAGCTGTACCACAATGCTGACCAATCAGATCATTTGATGTGCTTGACCGACAGCTAGCCATTGGCTCTGCCGTTGGATGTGACAGCTTTGCAGCATGGCACCGTGCGGGTCGAGGATAAATGTTCTTCGAAGGTTCTCTGTACAAAGCTATGGCTCACATGTCCAGATGGTTCATTCATAGTGATTAAACATTCAACGGTGTAAAGTGGAACGTGGTAGGCCAGGTTCTAGCCAATCACAGTGCCTCACTAATCAGTGTTTCAGTCTGAATGAATGTTGGTACAATTCCAAATGTCAGGTTCCCCTTCTGTTGAGTGCTAACACATCTGCTTCTCCTCATGTGCTCCATGAATGCTTCAAAGGATTGAGACAAGGTGCTGAAACTCGCTGACACTTGTTCCTGCAAAGCTTTGAGGTGATCCAGGGCTCATTATTTTGCAACAAAATGAGTTCACTTTACTGACCCCCACCCCCGCAAGGCATGAAGATTCCTACTACCACACCTCACTGTGGCTTTCATATCCTGTTTCATTCTCTCTCCACATTTTATTCCTTTGATAGTCTTCTGTTACAGCATTTTTCATATTTGTTCTGCTGGTATGTTTAAGCTCATCCCAAGTGTTGCTTCTCGATCCGTCCATTCACCCTTTTTGTACTGCTTATCAGGGACCAGGCTGTGGGGGCAACAGCTTGAGCAGGTATCCTCATACCTCCCTTTCCCCAGCCACCTCCTCTGGGTTTACTGTTGGGGACGCATTGCCAAACCTACCACGAACGAGAGACTTAATCTCTCCAGGGAGTTCTGGGTCTGCCTCAAAGATCCCCGACGCAGAGATCTTGGCCAGATCTCCAAAACACATGAAGGGGGGTGTTTGTTGTGTTGACCAGCTAACTAGCAACAATGTTCTATGGGAACAAAGCCAGTGAGCTGATTGGCTGTCGTAAGTGGAACATTTCTCAACTTTTCAAGCAAGCATCACCCATCTCAACCTTAGCAACCCTCAGTTCATGTCAGCAGTGGATGACATCATCCCATTCAAAGTCTATGGAGGCCACGCATGCAACACGTAAGTGGGACTGCACTGTTATGGTTCCTTGCACCTTTATTTGAATATAACAAAGTCCCTTTTTGGCCAGAATGGAGCTCTGACTTTGGCCACTTTCAGCTGACTGTGATGTTGACATTCAGGTAATACAAACATCTTCCCAACAAAAATATAACTGATAACTCCAAGATGAAGCAACTTAAGTTGAAAGGCACAAATCAAAAAAGTAAAGAATGTCTTCAGTGTAAAATATGACTCAGCTTCAGTTTGACCAATGACCTACAGCCCATGTACAAATATTCCTTCTTCATTTTGAAGGCTTTATCTCTTCATCTTCCTGATACACAACTAACTTCTCATGGAAATATGAAAAATCTGCGGTGGCCATATTTTATTTACCAATGCAATAAAGACATAATAGAAGAGCAATTATTCTATTATACTAACAGCAGTTTAAAAAACATATAAATTAATTAGGTACACAAGTGACTCATGTGTTTCCAGAAACCAAATCAAAAAGCAAACAACTATTTGCTTTGATTCTCCAGCACTCTGCCAGTCATGGTCTGCCGTCTTCTAGACCAGTGGGTGGCAAAACATAGTCGACAGTCAGTAACATGCAATTTAATGCTTCTATTACAGCCCTAAAGCGTTTAAAAGGTGCAGCTACAGGTGCTATAGCTCACTCACAAGTCTCTGTAAACAGTCTGAAATATGCTGATGACTTGCTTTTATAATCAGACAACCTGTCGTCTGTGTAGGTGTTTGCTCAGACGGTTCCTTTAGTCATACGCTAATCAAACTAAACCCTCACAGTTCTGTCTGCTAGTATGTGCAGCGTTCCTGGATTCCTTTAGCGTGAATAACAGGAAGTATGACAACAAATGACACTTGTTTATCACAGGTGACAGACAATGGAGTGATACTCGTGACTTCCTCATACTGCACTGATGTGGTGGATTAAAGATGACTGTACCGGTGCATTTTTGAGACAAAAGCCATTTAACACAGTTCATCCATTGTGGTACCATTGTGTCATTGTTACCATATCACATCTGGGTACTTTAAAGGATTTTGGTTGTTTCAGTCAGTACTCAGACTTGGATCCAGGGAGTACTTTTGGGGCTTTGACTCTATAATCAAACAGAAATCCAATTCCTTGATCTGCAAAAGAAATGCATCCAAACTTCTTAACTAATATGCATATATGAAGCCTGATGTTGTATTTTTAAGAAGCATGTTTAAACATGGAAATGGTTCAGCTCTATTGTTAAATGCAAGCATAAAGACTCAACGGTGAAAGAATAAAAAGGATGTTAGACATTCATTTGGAATTCGGTTGAATTTTACTGTTATTTGTCTTCCTCTGAGGTCATGGAAGTGCAGCAGGAAAGAAGTGAGGAGAAACCTGTAAATGACTGATTCTGACTTCATTTTTTTCATCAGTACCATGTTTGCCTGAGGGTATGGATTCAGGTGAGGCAACCTACACTGGTCATGACTGGGTCTATCACATCTGGTAGACGTCTGGATCGCTCAGTCTGGCAGCACAGCTGACGTGCCGTCAGCTGACATGCCGTCGCCTTGAACACAAGATCTAGTCTGTTTATGTTTATGTGTAATGTATGAGATGTATGGAAAGTGGTGAGGAGCCTGTGTAAAGGATTTGTGACTCCCGGGTGTCCTGTGACAGATTCAGGTTGATAACTGGAGGAATTCACAGATCTCTTTCTTGGTTATATCTTCTCGTTCCATCATAAGGTGTGCAGGTGGAACGGGGCAGGTCAAAGCTGACAGGCAGTGGAAGCATCCAGAGCTGAGCTGAAGCTCTTGTGATATGGAGACCATGTTAGGAGGATATGTGACAGATATGCAGACAGGGAACCAAAAATGTGCCTCCTGAATCCAAATCACAGACCAGTGACATGTTACGAGGAGTAAAACTGGCCCAGGGCTCTTCGTGGCTCAGGCCCAACGCATTTTGTTCAGTATTATATATCTCTTCTTTTTCCTTCCTCAGGTTGAATCTCATGCAATCATACATGACCCCGTTTTTAATCCATCAATTAATCTTAATTCATTTAGGACAATCAGGTGATTTAGATGCAGTTTCTTAAAACTGTATTTTATGACCAGTTCATGAGCTAGAGTCAATGAGGCAAGATGTTCAACTATTTACTAATTACTGAAGTTATTCAGATGACAAGAATAATATTGCATAATTAAAAGTTCCTTCTGCCTGTGACAGGTGATTGATGTGTAGTCAAAGACTACGCAGCAGTGACGTCATGCAGATGTTAATGTAACGGAGAAATATCAACCTTACTGAAGAGGCAGCGCTCATTCCTTTCAAATATTCAAATTAAACATTAAGCAAATGTTTGCAAAAGACTTTAAAATAAAATATCTGAACTCATGGTTTTTGTAAAACTTCAGGGCAAAACGTTTTTACGGTTTGTAATTTTGTATTATATTATTATATCTGTATCATATTTTTTGGCAACAAAAAATTTAAAAGGTGGTGATTTTGATACATTTGAGATTGTACGATAAGAAGTTTCGGTCAAAATTTGCAATTTTACAACAAACTGCTTGAAATTTGTAATTTTCAGAAAAACAAAAAAATTGAGATCTGAGTACAAAAGTCTCAATTTATCACAAAGGTTTCCATTTTTGTGTAATTTGAGAATTTATGAGAAAAAAATCACTTTTTATGAAAAAAAATTTGATGTTATATTGAAATTTACCATTTTACAACAATAATTTGCAAATGTACAAGAAAAAGCCTCAATGTTGTGATAAAAGTCACTTTCTGCTTTGTTTTACGTCCTGGTCCAGGAACTGGCTGGAAGTCCGGCAACAAAAAGTAAAGAATAACCATTGTTTCCATGGTAACGTAACGGTGCAGTCACTGCAACCCCAAAGTCACAGTTAAACGTCAGTTTAACCTCCTTATATACGATAATGTTGATCGCAGGTTCCTCCAGGACGGTCCAGCCCTCATGACAGCTGGGATGGGCTGAAACCACCAACACCATTATGGAGAAGCTGGTTTAGGAAATGGACGGATGAATGGATGAATGTATTCTTCCCCTTTTAATTACCCAGTTTTGAGTCGAGACCCTTTTTTGGTATTTTACCACTTTATGTATTTATTTTTGCCTCTTTATAAGGATACTTTAAATAATTGATTTGCTAAATCTCAAGTAAACACATTTGTGGAAAAAATGAGGTGTGCTTTTTCACTGATAAATTAGAAGCAATTACAGAATAAGGTACTGGATAAAGCATGCATTAATTATTGTTTCGTTTATTAATAATGCAGCACCCTAATTCCAAAAGTAACTCAAGCGAGCAACTTTTTTTGGAGTCTGCTGCCAGGAATGCTGTAGCAGATGAATGTATATATATGTTCAACTTCCTGTTTACGTACAGACGTGGTGGTTACATAACCCACAGGGCTTTTCTTTTTTTTCTTTTTCTTCATTTTTCTTGACAACCACTCACTCTATAAAAACTTCCATGAACGATAAGCGACAGTCAAAACAGTTTAAATTAGCCGGGGACCCTTCAGCACGACTCGAGTCATATCTGAACGCCAGCTGCTACGTTTCCATGACAAACGTACAAAAAAAGTAAAAAGAGAAAGAGGAGGGGGAAGCCACTTTGTGAAAGATGTAGCTGCCTAATGCCAAATGCAAAGTAATACATGTTAACAGAGAAAATAGAAAATAAATTAATTCCACTGAGTAATTTTTTATTCAGTTTTAACTCTGGGAGTTTCTTTGATCTGGTTAATTTTTGATCATGTAGCTGTTTAATCATAAAATAAGCCCTATTTTTTCTTTTTTGCTTTACTTAATCTGCAGTATCAAAGGAGGATTTTAAACTATTGTTCAGCCATGTTTACTCCTCTTGCATTTAAGAGGAGTCACGTTTGCCAGATAAAAGAAAGGTCGATGAGCTCTTTGTATATAGCGTTTCCCAGGGAACGAGGCTGCAGAGGTCAAAGCCCCATCTCTCTGACATCATCGTTTCCTGTCAGGTCCGGAGCAAAAGGGGGTTAAATGTGGTAGGAATGACTTCAGAGTGCTGGAGCGAGGGTTAGACTGGGACCACAAAGGATGCCCGGCATTAGTTTCCCATGTTCCCTGCAGTCGGGAAAACACTGGAAAACGGCACGTTCCCATCAGCTCAGCCGGGTGACTGGATGACCCCAGGAAAAGCATGAGTAAATACCAGAGGCGAGACCACTGGCTGGGAGAGGCTGGGCGGGGGGGCAGCCATGCCTCCAAGCAGTTCAAACCCGGCTGCTGGGGATGTGGAACCAGCCACCTGTGCTTCATTTAGGTTAAATCCTTCATTAGGCTTTAAAAGCTCATTTATTTTCATTTTCTAATCCCTGCTGTATTGCTTTTCTGAGTCTGCCCAGCTGTCAGATGCAGTCTAATCCTTAAGAGGGTGGCCCTGGTTCAAGACCTGCAGGTGATACAGAATGTTTTCATCCCTCCTAACTCAAAACTTACTCCCCGCTTTCTCTATAATTTACTTCTCCGCTGGCAAGCAACATGTTAGACACATGGTTTCTGAAAAACTTCCCCCCAGCAGGTCAAAGCAACGTGACACGCTGACGTTATTTCCGGATAACCCCAAATCCGATCAGATTACTTTGTGGGTGACAACAAGCCACAACAAGAGCGTTATCTGATCTTTCTTTTTTCTCATGCTTCAGTCATACGTGTTATCTTCTCCAACCACTAGTGAAGGATGTTTTTACTTTTTCTTCAAATGGACAAGTTAGATGTTTTGTCTTTCTTGATTGTGGGACTGAAAAGAGCATAATGACATCCAGATGTTCCCAATTATAAAATCCCAGCCTTCAGTTTGTTTGTCTTACGGCTGGAAGAGTCTTGGCACAAAGGCACACAGAAACAGACGAGGGTTTGCAGACAAATTTGAACAGGATATAAATAATTTCATTCATATACTGCAGTGGGTGTTGCAGCAGGTACGCACACGGAGAACAACAGTTTCTAGTTTCCGCAGGGAGCACGGATTTATATTTAACTCGACTGGAAGCTTATTATGGTAACTCTGTAATTTTATCAACGTGCACGCTGGTATGAGAAGAACACCAAATGCTTTGCTTCATTTATTTAACTTTACATGCAACAATTTAAAAGTAAAAAGAACTGTAGCTCATCGTTTCTATGAATAAACACGAGGATGAATGCAGAAATGTTACAGAAATGACTTCAGAGGAAACTGGTAATATATATA
>JBAMYA010000013.1:2716748-2728675 GCA_037176975.1 Arrhamphus sclerolepis
TATATATATAAACATTAAAAAATAAAAAAAAAAACATGAAAAAGTTTCTATTTTAATTTCTAAACAGTATCCACTACATTTTAACCACAGATTGTGTGAACTGCATTTTGGGGCTTTACAGATAAAATAAATCAAAATGAAATAAAAACTAAAATGAAATGAGCGGCTGAGAATAGATTTTATTTCCAGCTGTAATGTATGTGAACGCGTGAACGCGTTTAGGCTGAATGAGTTTCTGCGGATTAACGACACATAAAATCAGCTGCCTTTCTTGAACCTGGTCTAAGTTCAAAGCTCGCTGTTGAGGTCTCATAGGAGATGATGGATCAGTGGAGATGCAACATCAGGAGGTCCTGACACGATGAACGACAGAGAAGAAAATATACATTTATGAACATGGATGAAAAAGGCTGATCTCTGAACAGCAGCATGATGAAGCTGTTTCAGTGTTGCTTTTTTTGATTCTAAGAATCTAAAAGCAAAAAATGCAAATGCTTTTTGTCCCAGAATCAATCAGCTTTGGTCCATATATAATGTGATTGTTTAAGGATTAATCAGCAGTCAATTAAATGTCAGGTATTGAATTTACAGGGGAGAAAAAGCTCTGAGCTCTTCCACACCAGATACCAGACTCCTGCATGACACAGCTTTCAGAGGTCAGACAGCTTTTTTTTAAATCTGTTTTTATTTTAGACTCAAAAACTCAACAAAATAGACCTCTGACTGCAGACTTGAGAGGCTGCCTTCTTAACAGAATCTGTCAACACACACAAGAGTCCATTTGTTACCTACTTAAGTTCCTTGAACCTTATCATAGCTTCAGACACACACACACACACACACATGCTGTGAACATGTGCAGGACTTCTGTTTCTGTGACCGACACAGCAAATGCTCACTGGAGGAATCCTGAACGTAGATTCTGAGCTGCTCTAATCGCTGTATACGACTCGTGTGATGTTCCAGGAATGGTCAGTTAGGACATTCATTCTCTCTTTCAAATGGCATCATATCTGTGAACGAGCTTCTGGGATGTCTCATTTCAAACTCTCTGCTGCTTGAAGACGTTCAACCAGCAGCTCCAGTAGAAGTTTTCCACACTGAATGATGATTAAAAAAGAAAACTCTAGAGATAAAAGTGAACTCTGGAGGCTCGCGGGCACACAAAAGCTCAATTCCTCCACCAATACAATTATGAGAAATGTAAGAAGATGAGATGCAGTCAAGTGGTGTAAGTGTCGATGATTCACACGTCGGTGAAACCTGTTTTGGGCCCAGAACAGGTGGGGCGCTGCCAAATGGAAGGTGATAGACAGAAATGAGACGGAGAGGTGCTCGATGAAGCAGTGAGATGCTAATGTGGAGATTCATTCAGAGGGGGATATTATACAATATATACGTATATGTAGGCTGCATATATATGTATCCCTGTGCCTGACTGCAGATATTTGTGCGTCTGAAGTAAAACGAAACATACCAATTTTCAGCAAAACTAGTATTTTATACCACAAGAAATTGTTTCAGCCTTTACAAAAAACATCATAATATGTTTCCTTTATGCCAGTATGAGGAATATTTCCTGTTTGAATGGATGTTGGAGAAATCTAACCAGTCCAGTTCCAGTTTATCACTCTGCTTGTGAACAATATTTAAGATTTTCCATTTCATAACGAAAGGAAGGGTGAATAATTATAACTCATGGCTAATGAGTGACTACTGCTGAAGCCCAGCTGGTGGAGGGAGGTTAAAGAATGAGACTGAATGTGTGTGTGGGCATTGTTGCGCCTCATTAGGCTTCAGTATCAGAGGAACAAAGCCTCCGGTCACACTGAGACAGTCCAGTCTTGAAGGATGGCTGATGGTTGATTCTGATCAATAAATTGATGCTGAAAGACATCAAAAACCGAGGTACTCACATGCAAGCATGCACATTAATGGAAAGAGAGACCACATGTATCTTCCTAGACTGACTTCTGCTGCACAGCTATAATGTGGCGTGCAGGTTCTCATTAGCTACTGTGTTGTTTTACATGGTGCATAAAGCTAAAACAGCTAGCATTTACTGTAGCATGCACAGATCGTTTTAAAGCACAGGAGTGCCACACAGTTTTAATCCCAGCCTGTATTGTTTGTATTAAGTGTGAAGCCGTTCTTACCTTTGGGGCATGTTCTCTGAAACCAGTCCTTGTAAGTCATTCACAGAGATGCTTACTCATTCGCATGCTAATGTTATGGGTTAATATTTGTTCCTCTGATTTGCAATAACCCAAAGTCCACCTCCTCTAATAAGCCCGATGAATAATGCACAATGCTTATACAATGTTTAGAAATGCATATCTTTGGAGATGAAAATCCTGCCCAACCTTGGTGAGTTAATGGGATGAGACTATTCTCCCTGGAGGATGGAAAAGAGGCTCAGCAAAGTCCAGTAAACACTCCGGCTTCCTTAATGTGAGAGCTGATACTAGAGCTTAAAAACTGACAATGGTAGCCTGAGCTTTAAGGATTAGATTTGACTTGATCCTTTTCTGTGCACTCAATGGCTGTTTTATATTTTTCTAATTACCTTTAGTAGTAATTGCCAAAAAATGCAAATATCCCAAAAATGAATGAATAAATAAATCACTTGTCAGTCAAACTGGATGGTTTGTTCTCTGTCCGTTTATGTTCTTGTCTTACTCACAAACTTCATCTCTGCTCTCCCTGTTTATTCACTTCAAACCATCGTTTTTGCTGGAATCAACACAAAAAGCATGCAGCTGTGAGCCAAGCCACTTTTAGAAATGTAATTAAATGAGGAGGATGCAGGATTCAGCGATGCTCCCTGTCTCCTCCTCACCTGACTCCATGAAGCGCTCGACGAAACTCATCTTAGCGGGAAAGAACAGTCTGAGTTCTCCTCAAGGAAGAAAGAGGTTGATGGGAGTTGATGGGACAGGTTTGTGGTTCAGACGGTGGAAGTCTGGGCATTTTTCTACCTTCTAATTAGACACATTTTCTAAGTACACCGCTACAAAGCAGCTTCGCTTGTCATTTAATTTTTAATAGCAGGAACCTGGGATTAAGTTAAAAAGTAGAGATTAGTTAATGGAAGCTTTTCTTCTCTTTCTTTTGTCAAAAGTAAACTTTTGTCATTTCCATTTTCCTTTTTAAGATTAATTTAAAGCTTAGAATCATCTTCTTTGAAATGTGATTGACATTTTTCATTTTTCCATTTTATTTTAAAGAGGACATTCTATTCATTTATGTGTATAATTATTTTTCTTTTAATTAATTCTTGGTTTGCACGCATGCCTTTGAGTATCTGAAGAGACAAAAAAAACAAAAAACATAATAAAAAATAATGAGATAACAGTATCCAACAGCAGTCATCTTCTCTCAGTGTTCAAGTGGTTCAGGTTTGCAGGTTACTGTGACATCACAGACCCAGACCAGCCGAGACATCATCATCCCCCCGATTGTCCACATCATGCTGCACTTGCTGAACCTCAAAAGTGGGCAGCACAGATGTCAAAAACAGATGTCAAACCAGGGATGAGAGCAGCGTTTGACCCCTAAACCCGGCTGAACACAGCTGGACAGACGTGTCTGACGAGCTTCTGCTGCATCCTCGTGGTATTTTTACCAAAGATGCTTCACACTGGAGGTGAATGTAACACTAAATCACATCACCTGGAGAAAAAAGGAGTAAATATGTCTCATTTAATATACAAGCTTTAGTTAGTTTAATTTGTAATTTAAAGTTTCCACAGAACTTCTCACAAAATTACACCACTTTGTTTTATTTAAGCTTTATTTAACCAGGGAAAGAAGCTCTTGGGATTTAAAATTTCTTTATCAAGTGAGCCAAGACAGGCAGCAGTTTGGTTACAAGTACATATAATAACAATATCAGCATAAATTATATACATAAGCACCGCAAAACAACAACGATGTCATCAAAGACTGCCTATATAAAAGGTCTAAAACCACCATTCATTTGAGACCTTTAAATCATGTAATGAGACCAGATCCTTGAGGTTCATGGGAGTTTGGAGCTGATTCCAGGGAGCAGCAGACCCATCTCATCTCAGTTCAGACTTTAGGTACAGATAAAAGAAATCAGCCTGGACAGTGAGGACTTGAGCTTTTTCCATCAAAGTAAGTCTGCAGGTGGGCTGGAAGAACACAAAGAATAACTTTGTAAATGCAAGTGTGTAAGTCTACAGGAGGACAGAGCAGACCGTCTGACCCGAGCGCACAGAGCAGAGTAGAGAGTAACGGCTCTGAGATTAGCGATGACCCTCGGTGCTCCATGCCAGACTGGGTCCAGTCCATGCTCACGTTGTGGGGAGGCATGCACACATCACATCACCGTAGTCCAGCAGGGAAACGGAAAGACTTGATCTGAAGAAAAAGAACAATTTCAACCTGAGTTTTTTCAGTCAGGCGTTCAACACGCGGCACATAAGAGAGACAACATCATCAATCAAAGTGTCCAAGTATCAATCTCAGAACCCTGAGAAGTCGAGACAGACGGTAGATTCACGGACTCTGACTTTTCCACTTGTTTGGAAATGTAAGAAATGCCTTTAAATACAAAACTAAATGAGCTAAAGAGGGCTCTAGCTGAAACTTTTTAAAAGCCTGGAGTGAACCCCCCACTCCCTCCCCCGCCCCCAGCCTGCAGCTAAACGAAGCTCATCTTCACTATCTCTTTCTGAGGTGCTTGTTTTCATCAGCCCATCGCACGTTTACATCACTTTCTCCGTCTCTCAGCGAATGACAGTTTGTGGAGAGTTTGGCGTCGGCTCGGGCCTCCTCCCTTCAACACGTCCGTTCCCTCCCACAGAGACACACATTCCACGCTCCTTCTCGTCGAAAGGATACCCATCTGCCCCGGAGCCGAATTCCAGCATGTTTTCTGGGAACGCAGCGTTCGGCTTTTGTGAAGCTCCCCTGAGAACACCCAGATCCCCCCCCCTCCACCTACCCACCCAGCACCCCACCCCAGCACCAGGGGCAAAAAATGCTACAAATTATTGAGGGAGTCGACGCTGAAGTCTCTCTTTTAACCCCTGACAGGTACCGCTGGGCCGTTATGACAGCGTAAATGGAAGAGAGGGAGCTGTGTGACACAGCAGGGACGTTTGGGGGTCCAGAGGTGTATATCTTCATGAGCGGGCCCTGTTCCATCAGCCACGCTTTGACATCACGCATTGATGAATATTCATCACAAGACACAATCACTTTGGATCATAAAGAAATGACAAGCAAAGGTGATTGTGACACCAGCTTTCCTCTTTGTGGGATGTTCAGGATATTCAAGTCAAGATGCTTCTTTTTGTCTTTTCCTTGAAGGATAGCTCAGAAGACATGTATGAGATACAGCAATCTTCCCAACTCATCAAGAAACACCCAACTAAAAAAAAAAAAAAACTGGGGTCATTGTGACACCAACATTCCTCTCTGTGATATCTCGGGAGATACTGAAGTCCACATTTTTTTCTTTTCTTTTTTTTTAAATAAATTGAGAGGGAGCTCGGGTGAGGAGACATGTATGACATACTACATTCCTCTCAGCTCAATCAGGCAGGCATGAGAGGATCTCAGAGAGGCCGCCCGAGGCTGCTCTGGTGTGGTTCACTCTTATCTGCACAGATGAACCCTTCTGGCTCTGACCTGGCAACCATCAGGCTCCTCTGACACTGAGCCCACAGCCTCTAATGAAAAAAGTGCAGATCAGTTGCAGAAGCACTCACATGCTGCCGCTGCACATTAGGCAGCTTTCTGTTCAGACACAGGAAGCAAATGCTCAAATGTGCATCCTTGAAGCCACAGCCCATTTCAATATCTGCTGCCATGATCGATCTGGTATTTCTGAGTTTGAGAGAGACTGTGTGTCTGTTGATGCACCATATTTGATGTTAAAATGTTTCAAAGTTGTGTTATCAAAGAAAAGAAATAGCTTTGGAACATCTAAGAACGTTCAGTGGGTCCTTAACATGATTTAAATTAAAAAGAAGAGGGTGATTCTATCAGAAGATGTGAAAATCTGAGTGAAAATAGTTGAACAAGAACACAGTGATGCTTCTGAGCAAAAATGACTTGAAGCTTTTATCACTGACAATAAATTATATGTTTACAGAAACTGTAAAATCTGATGAAACTTTGTGTACAAGAAGATAAAATCAAATATAGATTACTTATGAGCTTCACAGCTTCAAAAACAGTAATGATTCTGTAATAAAAGTGGCTCCAAACGCCACATGATGACAAACATTTAGAAACAACATCTAGAAACACAGCAGAACTGTGCACATCTGTAAAAGTGCTAAATTACATTCATGTATATGGGTTTTGGTTGGCCTAGTATTATTTAGGCAAGACAAAGCCAAACCACATTTTGCACCATTTCTAACAGCACAGCTCTGCAGTAAACCAAGACCTTTTCTTCCATAAAAACATTTATGAAAGAATATATATATATATATATATATATATCTACATATATAAAAAAGGCTCTTAACTGTCAAAGCATTCAATCAAGAATGGGGAAGCATTTAACTGTGAAAACTGCTATAATTGGTCCCAAACACGGGAAGATTTCTTTAAGAGGTGATGCAACACAGTGGTAAATGTGCACCTCTCACAACGTTTCTGAAACCTGTTGTGACAAATTTAAATTCAATGTGCATATTATTTAAAAATGAAATAAAAAACAACAACAACTAAATGTCACAGTTTGTGCTAAATACAGGGTTTAGATGGTGTAAAAATCACAACTTTCTTTGGAAATAATAATGCATGTACAATGTTTTCAGCAATTTGCTTTGAACGTTAAATTGTGTCAAAGGTGACAGATAAAAATGAAATAATCATGAATTGTTGCAAATAGTAAATTCAGCCTGAGAGTTGAATTTTTCAGTTACTCTATTATATATTATTTTGAATGGAATTAAAATGTAATCAAATGTATTTAAAGCAAAGAATTTGTGTCATCGATCAATCACCAATACCTACTTAGTCCTGATTTAGTGTCATGGGGGTCTGCGGGAGTCCATCCCAGCCATCAGCAGGACTACGTGCAGACCAGCAGCTACACATGGGATTAGAACTACCAGTTAACCTGCCAGGTTTTTTTGTACCAGATCAGATAAATTTATATTAAGAGAAGGTGGCTCAGTGGTAGAGAGTTCGGCCATGAACCTGAAGGTTGGTGGTTTGAGCCCCGTCCTAGCACTATATAAGTGCAAGCCATTTACCATTCACCATGTATTACGCAATAAAGCTGACCAATCAGATGCCTGGATTCATTTGACGTGCCTGACTGACAGCTAGCTACTGGCTCCTGCCTATTTGCAACATGATTTAATGTAAAATGGCCTTCAAGACTTCCTGTAGATAAATATACAGGTCACATGACTTGATAGTTGGCCCACAGTTCATACAGTCATTGGTTTCAAACCAGGAACCTTCCTGGTTCGAGGCTACAGCGCCAACGGGAATCGTAGTAGTTAAGTGTTGCTATGTGAGTTTACTGTCTGCAGAGTAGATTAGCACAGCAGCTGTTTCTGAACTGCTTCAATGTGAACGCATGAAGGACCCGACGGCTCCATCCCAGAATATAATTCAGCCATCGTCTCCTTCATGCTGCTCTCCAAATGTGCTTCCTCGCACCGCTCTGCGTGTGCGCTGTGGCGTGTAGTCTCAGAAGCTCTATGTTAAAGGAAAGAGACAAGGACATCATTTTCCTGTTATCACCTCACAATGTTTGGTTTCCTGGCAACACAGAAGAAACAACTTCTGAGAGTTGCTTTGATCCTTGAGCCCTGTTTTCTAATGACCCCTAAAACATGCAGTGGATGAAATAACCGATTAGCTCCTTACTCATGATGAAAGTGCACTTTTAAGCCAGACAGTCATATTGACTGACATAATGAAATATTTTGTCTGTCATGGAAGTCTAGGACAAATCAATCCGTCTTGAAGCTCATTCATCATGGATATCTGACGTTGCCTGGTTTCCGTGATCATATTTGCATCAACGAGCTTGTGCAGCATCTTTCCTGAACCTCAAAGTGCTGGAAAAAAAGAAGAAAAAAAAGCAACGCAGAGCAATATATTCACACATATACATGCCATCGATGAACCGGTCTTTGCTCAATGTCAGGAATCTCCACATCCATAGAAAGTCTTAAACATTGAATCCATGCTCAGTATATCAATATTCTCTATCTAGTGAAAACATTGTGCAGGATCAATAAGTTCAGCCTCGAGGCCTGAGATGTTCTATTAGCAGTTTCACACAGCCATTTAAATCAGTGGGAGGGGATCGATCCTGAGTCATCCACTGTATCAATGAAGGTTAGTTTTTATGACGGCCATGCGTGTATGAATAAAAACAGCAACACTCTGCAACTGGAAGAGGCTTTTACCAAAAATTACATTAAAACAAGTCATAAAAAATATAGCACATAAATAAAATCACAAGACATATAAAGTGTCAGATTCATTCACTGTGGTGAAGATATCTATATACATATATGTATGTATAGATAGAGGAATAGATACGCATGTTTCTTTTAGTGATTAAATATGATATTAATGTCCTGTTCTCGTAGAGACTATGTCATCTTTATAAATGTGAATGCTTAGTGCTAAAAGAGATATTTTCTAGCATATTGCCAGCTGAGTTCCTCAAAACAAACAAATAAATAAATGCAAAAGTGGTTATTCAGTTATCCATTTATCCATTTTGGGCCTTCTGTATTTTGAATTACTCATCTCAGCATAGCTAGCACGACTAGTTAGCGCTCAGGAGCTAGCAAGCAGACTCGTAAAAAAGAGGGCTTGTCTGCTTAAAACAACACCGCGTAAGATTGTTGACTATTCTGCTGGTTTCAATTACGAAATAAACTATGTAACAGTGAGCAAAGAACTTTATTAAAGCAGTCTAATATCAACCAAACCCAAACACTTAAAATGACTTACTAATCTGAAAGCAGCAAGGCTAGGATGCTATCTGACTAGCAGCTCTGCGTCTCTCAGTCCACGCTGACAGGTTCATGTCGGTCTGATACTGACTTGTGACTTTTATGTTGAGAGGCAGTTTGTCTGGTTGTGGGTTTCCCTCCGGACATTTGGCCCCTCTGGCAGGGCGATCCAATTCTGGTTGAATCTTACGGAGTCCTAATATAATTTCATGGCGTGGACTTGCGACCTAACGTCAGTGCAGTTTGTCTTCTTCTGAGTGGAACTATGTATAAAATAATGATGGAAACTTTTTTGGAGGGGAAGTTTCAAGTTCTGTTGTGCTGCTTTAAAAAGTGAAAAAGCAGCACTTGATGTGTCGATGAACTGACCGTGGTAGCTTATCTGGCCATGAATAGTAAAGAAAGCATATATGTAATTGGAGCCACCTCGGGATTGATTTACGGCCAGACATGCAACAGGCGCGCTCAATTATCAGTTATATCCGATTCTCCCATTTACTATTTGCTTTCACAAGAGAGAGATGTCCAAAATCCAAAGCTTGAGACTTCAAAGCAGAGGTTTACAAAGCAACTGGTGATTAATCTGACAGATTAATCTTTTTTATTTCATCTGTGACTCAAATGGAGTCCATGGGACATTTGTATTTGAGAGGACTCTCACTGCACTGGAACCAAATCACATCAACAACATGTGCACCAGCTTTGAATTCGTCACCTCTCTCAGATCCAAAGAGCTGGATCAGTTTTATGTCCCAGAGGTTTTGAGGAATATTTTGTCATTCATGCCGATGTGAGGCAGTTGTGATGATATTTACACTTAGCAAGTTATCTGCTCAGTCACGACAGTCTGGAAGGGATACTGTTCAGTAAAACCAGTGCGCCCATGAGTAAAGCAGCGAGTACCTGTCACATCTGGACCTCTGTTGGCTGGAATTCCTGACAGGGCTGTTTGAAAGTCCAAGAGTGAGTAAGATCCAGAAGCAGATGTTAAAAGGCATGCAGAAGAAGTCTGAGTGCAGAGACAAAAGCTCAAACTGGAGTGCAGGAACAATGTCTTTGGGGTGAAGCTGGGCAAATTTGCAAACACCCAAAGACTCGCTGAGTCTGAGACCAAGTTTTGAGGGAAAACTTGAAACAATGAAATCCTGCCCTCACTTCAAAGTAAAACCACTGTGATATAGCATTATAGTTAGATGTCTTATAACCTCAAAAAAGAGATGTATAACCTTGTTAGCACAGCGTATCCTTGGTTGACCATTTCAAGACTTCATTTTTACACTTCAACTATTGTCACAGGGTGAAGAGCTACTTTACTTGGTCAGATTCTACGATAGATGAAAGACGCTCTGAGCGTTCATGGGGAAAGGAGTTGTGCTCATCAAGCAGCAACCATCCCACTTCTGGGTCGAAGCCAAATGAGGAATTTTATCGCAGTTCCTCCACTCACCTCTAGGTGCTGGCTCCAAAACAGAGCAAACCTTAACTGACCTCTACGGAAGCCCTAAAGGGTCATACATGCATACATTTTATTTCTCCCGTTTTCTCTTGATAACAAGTTATTTTTCCTGTGTTTTCCATGATAAAGAAATAACTCCGCCGTTTTCTTGTGATAACGACTTATTTTTTCCTCCATTTTCCCGTGATAATGAGATAATTCATTTGAGATCTCAAGGACATTGCAATGCCCTGATGAAGGTCGATAGACCGAAAGCTTCTTTGCATGGATCCAAGTGTGCAGTGACTTTTTTCTTAGTTTTCTTGAGATCTTAAATTAATTATCTTGTTATCAAGGGAAATTATGTCGTTATCACGGTAAAACGGAGGAAAAATAACTCGTTATCACGAGAAAACAGTGGAAATTAAATGTATGCATGTATGGCCCTTTAGGGCTTCTGTAGACCTCCATGTTAAAAGTGACAACTTTGCAGCAGAATTAAATATATTTACAACCCGGAACAAAGATATTTTTTTCATCTGTAGTTACATTTTTCTATCAATAACAACTGATAAACTGATAAAATCCAGATAAATTCATATTAAGCAATAATACTGACCAATCAGCTGCCTGGACATTATTGGACGTGCTTGACTGACAGCTAGCTATTTTTGTCATCATCTTTTTTGTACTCAGCACTTAACAGTCTTTTGTGCTCATTCATGAAGGAGTTTGACCAATCAGATGACACTTTAGAGCGACCAGACTTTCAAACAATCATAAAACATTAAAGCCAATCATATCTTGCTTTCTAGGAAGTAATTAAAAACTACTTCATTGTACAACAGATGCAACAGATGAAAAAGTACCCAAGATAAGACGGAAATGTCTGCAAATGGTCATCTGATGAGAAATATACCTCCACTGATGACGTGCAGTAAAATCATAACTAATAATTTCTTGAAAAGAAGGAAGGAGGAAGAACATGGAGTCTATAATTCATGAGCATAACCATGAGAACAGTAGGAAACAGGTCACACAAGATGCAGTGTGACCTGGCACTGCATCGGCCTAATGATGGTTCAGGAAGCACAGCGAGCAAAGAATAACTAGAGAGTCGAAACAATGAACCCCATCCACCCAGTGAAAAACAGAAATACTTGCTGTTCCTTGTGCCTTCAGCTCCTGTTTGTTCCTCCATCATTCCTAGCGAACGGTAATTGCACAGCGAAACATCCTGTTTTGAGTTACCTAACTCAATAGAGTTGCTGTAGCGATAAACAATAAGAGTTTTTCCTAAGCTGTGTAATGGCAAGAAAAGCAGGGAAATGAGTTGTGACAGAAGTATGTGGCAGCTGAAGTCAATGTGGCCCTGCATCCTTTTTACTTGTTCGACATCCATATTAATATATATATAGGCCTCTATATATATTTAAATTTTGTTTTTGCCCAGTGTTTTTCCACAGACCAGAAGCCGTTTGTAAATCGAGTTATATTTGTGTGCATCAGAAATGCAT
>JBAMYA010000013.1:2749590-2769981 GCA_037176975.1 Arrhamphus sclerolepis
CCATGGTGATGATGTGGCTCTTTAATGGTAACCATGGTGATGATGTGGCTCTTTAATGGTAACCATGGTGATGATGTAGCCCTTTAATGGTAACCGTGGTGATGATGTGGCTCTTTAATGGTAACCATGGTGATGATGTAGACCAAAATCCTGTTACGTTAGATTGTTTAAGATCCCATAAGTCAAACTTTCAGGGTTCTGTGACATCAAAGATCAAGATCAGAATATGACTATCTAGGTTCCCCATGTTTATGTTTCTACCCAAAGTCACTTCCTGCTGCATCAAAATACCTCACACGTCAGTTGTTAAAGAGGCACACCCTGTCAAAACTCCAGGAAATGTATTAACTCTTTAAATACTGGCCATAGTATGTGTCATAAGTGCGTACATGTTCTGGGTACACTTATGTTGGGTATTTTTGTACAATGTTTGTGTAACTGTTGCTAACTGAGCGTCTGCCCATCTTGGTCATGTACAGTATATACAGTAAAACTTATATACCACTATATAACTCAGAAGTCCCTCTTAAAGCAGAACAATTTAAGCCAGTACCAGCCACAGTTTACGACTAATTTTATGTGGACCCAACTTTAAGAGCTCGTAGTAGCCAACTGTTATAGGAATTCAAATGTTGCATTTTGTGTTGGTAGTTAGATGTTAATCTCTGTGTCATTGTCAACATCAGTTCAAGGGTTTACACAGTTCTGGTACCAGAACCTCCACGCCAGTTAAAGCTACATAATCTTCTTGGATTAAAAGTGAAATACCTCACCCTTTTATGGAATCAGCCATTAAACAAAATGACAAATATGTTTACTTCTATTCAGGTACTATTGCAGTTTGCTGTATTTATAAATCACGTCATTAATCTTTTGCGATTCTCTCTGTTAATTTTCCACATAAAGTTAGAGGATTATAATCAAACAACTGACCCACTCTGCAAGCTTCGAGATTTGGCTAAATGTCAAACAGGTACGTGGAAAAAACCTTTAATCTGCATGTTCTCATTTAAATCATATAACTTGATTTTCTCCTGATAGCAGTAAATGTTTTATTAAAAAAAACTCATAGATACTCCAGCGATGGAGTACGGAGTTATAAATAGAACCAAAGCGTGCATCCCTTTGCTCTTCGCCCTTTTCCTCGTCCTGCCCCAGACAGCAGGTCCCATCAAACATTGTCATCTCGCTTCACAGCAATGACAGGGTGCCATTTGGCCAATAGATGTTTAACCAATCCCAGGGCACCAGCTGGCACTCAAACACACTTCACATTTCCCTCCAAAGTGAGCCTCCTGTTTTCCGTTTGTACTCCCTGGAGCGGAGGGGATGGAGGTGGCAGCAGTCGAGGAGGAGGAGGGGGTGGGGGGGTGAGCTAGCAGGCAAACACTAAAGGTTACCATCCCCATTTCACATCAAATATCAAGGACACCAGTAATTACTGCACACAGCTGAGAGGTTCCGACACAGGCGTTGGGTATCTCTTCAATCTGACCTTGTGATAGCCTGAAGTGAAACGCTAGGAGCTCGACCTGGAAATGTGGACTACACAAAGCAGGAAAATAAAACTTGAAAATGACACTCACTAATTGCATTGCTCTCAGACTGCAGTGGGGCCTAATTGCATTCCGGGATGTGTCCAGTTTTCCCATCCCTCTCCTCTCCCTTAGATTTGATCCCACTGCGCCCTGCGCAAACACTCGCCTCACCTTTTTCTCAAAGTCAAGCAGTGCAATGCATGTCAAAGACCAGGAATCTGAAGTGCTTTAAATCTACTTTTAAAGGTTATTGGTGTGAGGAGACATGAAAACACACAAAGAAGCAAGAGGAAAGACAACTGTTAGGAAGCAGAGGAGGAGAGCTCCCATTAGCATCCCTCTGCTACTCAGTGTTGCGTGTGGCTGCGTTTGCAGAATGAACGGCGTGAGGGTGTGAGAGTGTGAATTTCAGCTCGTCGGCTTTGTGGGTGGGCATGCGACCAGGGCTGCATGTGCTGGCTGAGCCAATACAGTCAACCGAGAGAATTTGATCTCTGGTTTTCGAAGGCCAGGCGCATTGTTAAATTCCCGGATTAGGTGGCTGTAAAGGGAGGGAACGTCAACTGTGCTGGTCAGCAGGCTCGACTGGGATCAGCGCGATTATTGAGGTTTGCTCTGAGTGGCTGTGACCGGCTGATAGTGTGAGATGACATGACGTCCAGCCATGTCACTCCCCACTGACCCACATATCACACCTACGTACAGAAAGTCCCAAATAACTGTGCTAAAATCTGCCATGGCTGTTAATTAATTCTCACAATAGGCCAGCCAGCTGCAGGCTATTGTCAGGCGAGCTTTGACTGAATGCTTGCGTTAGCTGACAGCTAAAAAGCTGTATTCCAGAAACAACCTCATGTAATCAAACCAGGAAAATGCCTCATGCTTTCTATGAAATAAATGTTTACATCAGGACACAAGCTGCAATATGGCAAATACCAGCGCTGAGAACAGCCGTGATGCAAAAATGTGAGGTTTGCATGCATGAGAGGTGTGCATGTGCTGGATGGAAGCATGGAGAGGGAGGTCTCCAGCTGAGGTTGATCAATTAGGAACTCACTCAGGTGCCCCATGAGCTGTCATGGCTTATTTGGGTTGTTGTTGCCGCTGCTGTTGTTTATTGAGCCAAGCCATTAGGGTTTGTTGGGGAAGAGGTGATTTTTGAGCTCCCCACCCCCTCTTGTTTTTCTCCCCGGGGAAGGCAGCCATGTCTCCAGTCATTACAGGCAGTGAGTTTGAGGTGAGCGGGGTTTACGCTCACATCTTCAGTCTTTGAAAGCCACCCGCTCCCCACGTGCCTGCTCAGTCTGGCTCTTCGTGTTGCAGATGGGAGGCGCTGATTCGTGTCATGGCTCTCCGGGGCATTGCCCCAACCCTGTTTGTCTGTTTACCTGTCTGCATCAGTCTGCCAGCTAGTCTGTCTGTCCTCCCGTCTCACCTCGCTGCCGTGGCATGGCGGGCCTCACGGAGTCTGTCAACATGACGCTGGTCTGATCAGAGAGCAGTCATCACATTCATTATCATTACTGTGAAAACATCGTGCTGAGTAACAGTTGAATCTTTGCTCGTTTGCTTGTTAAAGGCAACAGCACAGCTGTCAGTGTGGTGACCATTAAAATGGGCTTAATTTAGATTTGAGAGGGACATGTCGTGTTTCAGAAAACCGTGAATATTAACATTATTAGTCACAACAGAATAACAGATAAACTCATAACAGTTTTTATGAGATGCATTATTATCTGGCATATACATTAACTCTCTATTTTAAACCTGCCCACTGTCTTTTTCTAAAAATAAACTTTAAACTTTACTAAACCTAGCCAAACTGAAAACGAATGATGTATTGATAACACAAGTAAACAATGAGAAACTAAAAAAAATAAATAAATCTTGCAATCCTTAATGTTGTAGGTTCTGTGACTCCTTTTTAAAAGTTTCTCAACACATTTTTGAGAAGAAAACAAATAGTGCACATAGTATGGTGACATTGTCTTAAAGTTATGAGGTGTAGTTTAGGCATTATTTTAATACGAAGGATGTAAGCAGGTGTTTATATTCAACAAGCTTTACGATTCAGAACCACACAGGACAATTTCTACCGGACCTTTAAAAGCACTTTCCAATTTCCAAAAGTTACGAGCTCCCACTTAAATTTAACGACCGCCAACGATATATGTAATAGTCTTTATTTAAAATGCTGACTCTGTGCCTGCATATGTTCCCAAAATAATTCTCAGAGGAAGACATTGTTGGGTTGATTGCATTAATAACTGAACAATTAGATTTAATAAAAGGTATCTAATTAAAACAGCAAAACAACATTCACAGTCAACGAGACGCTGCGGATGATTGCAAGCATTGGCTAACGTATAGCCACTAACACTTTGCCAATTTGAATATTTATATACATATATATATATATATATTTATATATACATATATTTGTAAATAAAGCACAACCTTAACTTTAATATTTAAATTTCCTCAGCAATAATAAAAATCATAAAAAAGGCACTGTTGTGTCACGGCTCTATTCATTCAGCATGTGGACAAACTCAGCGTCTTTGACTTTATCGTCCCAGCTGGTCTTCTCATGAACATCTGGGATGCTGTGTTTTCTGGGCGTTCTCAGAGTCCTTCACAAACTTTGAGATGCTGGAATAAACCAGGCGCGCTGCAACTTTTACGTCTTCAATCAGCAGCGCGTCTCAGTTTAACATGCTACGCTAAATAAACGGTGCAACTAGCTTTAGCTTCCACGAACAGTTGGCAAACTTTCCATCGGAAAGCAGTTTGCACATCTGGTGTCACAACATGAATTGCTTCTACGAAGAAACTGCCAGTTTTGTTAACTTTCCTTTTTTCCATTTGTAACATGAAGCTACATTGTACCTTTGTCTGCATTTCTGAAAAGACCATATTTATGCATAATAATGTGAACATTTAGGTTTTGAAATCCCCATAAACTGTAAATTAGAATGAGTCATAACAAGCCAGGAGTCCATCAGCTGTGACGCAAACACGCGCTACCACACATTTGTTTGCCATTAAAGACGCCACAGATGCAGAAAGTCCACAGCAGCTTCATATCTGCTGAACAACCAGTGACGTTGACACACAACGTGTCATTTATGTACGTCATGTTGATGATGTTTTTCTTCATGAGCTGCAACTTGGGTTTAAATTTGATGAAGATGAGCCTTTCCTGCGTGGCAACCAGCATCATGAAGTACTTATAATCATCTCTGGCTCACAGTCATGACTGTTTAACACCCGCTGTGGCATTGTTTATTTTCTCTTGCGCTTGTTTTATTGAGGCTAGAAACGTTAACCTTCCTATAAATAAAAGATCATCACACCTTTTTGCTCTCTGTGACAGTGAAGCAGGTGTGATAGAAGACTGACATTAATCAATCCAAAGCCAGTATTAAAGTTAAAACCTGAAAGATTAGAAAGATTATTATCAGCTCACATCAAGGACATACTATCTATATAACAACAATCAAATGCTCCCAAAACATTTTGAGATCATCCTGCTAAAACTTCAGGCAAATATGTGACCCAAACGTATCAATTTCCAACTCTGCCAAGGATGCTTGGACTCGGATTGGATGGGTTTCTGCTCAGATGTTTAAATCAAACGGCGCTACTTTACTAACATTAGCAAAATTATCTGTCTTCTCTAACATTAAAGAAGACTTTGTGTTTGCAGGCTCGGACAGAAACAAGTCAGCCTTCGCTCCGTTTGACGAGTAATTAGGGCCATTAGTATGTACAGTTTGTGCTCTGTATATTTGTTGATGTCAGCCCTGCTCCCCGGAGCCTGCTGCGGTGTGACGGTATAATCACCACTCTGCCTGCTTCCCGGAAACTGCTGCTCAGAACAAGAAGTTTCATTGGAAAGCAGTCATGAGATATGAATGAGTCACTCTCAGCTGGGCAAAGGTATCTGCTGAGGGGAAGGAAGGAGTAAGAGAGAGGGGGAGATTTTTTTCTCTTAACATTGATGATTATCATCTGATTGCTGCAGAAACCAGATGATGTTTATGATGATGTACAAACAGGAACACATGTTGTTTTATGGCAACCTTAATGCTTATTTATTGAATCTGCCAGAGCCAGCGTGGACTCATGCATCACTTCAATTTTTTTCCTTTTTAGCTTTTAGAGCAGTTAGTTATGTTATTGTTAGCTCAAATGGGAACTGGAACCTACACTGTTCCAGTGGGTAACCATTGATCAAAGTGTTCACTCAAGTGTTCACTCTGGGATAATATCCATTATGAAAGCTTGGGAAAATGGACTAAGAAACAGGCTGGCATGGTAATGATTATGCTAAAGAAAACTCACAATGGAACCCAACAAAAGCAATGGCATAAAAGGTTATGAAGGGAAACAAGGGGTTTCGGGATAGGATTTCCTTTTGATAGGAAAAGAAAACACATGAAGTTAAGGGACACAGGGAGGCTGGCCAAGGGGAGGAACTTGTGAAAGGAAATGCCGATGACACACAGATCAAATAAATGACATAGCTGTTCAAAGTTCACCAGTGTTCACCAGTAAGTGAGGTCATAGTGGGCAGGAGTTGTTACTTTGGCAACAAGAGGCAGTTAGCTAGCCTGCTATCTGTGTCCTAATGTACAGACGAGCGCTGAGTCAACAAAGCCGACGTTTGGAGTCAACCTTTAAAAGTCACGACCTTAGCAAAAGGTGCAGTAGAGCTGATGTGTTTCCTATACAGCACAGACACCTAAAGTTCACACTCTGCATTAGTCGTTGCTGATCAGCTTTCCTGACAAAAGCACAATTATGATAAAGTAGCCGCTCACAGTAAAGATTTTTTCAAAGTTCACTCTTTATAGTGCCATAAAATTTGCTTTGTGGATTCATTGTAATTCTGTCACTGAAAGTTTCTGTTCAAACTATTTCACAACAAACGCAGTTTGCCAAGTGAAAAGCAAAAGCATGTGCTGCTTCTCGTATCTGCTTTGTGTTTGCTCTCAGTTCAGTAGAAAGCAAAAGCAGCAGCTTCACGGAGAATTTCACCTGAAACTCATCTGTGACCCAAATCTGCTGTAATAAGCGATGATCAGAGATAGAGTGAGCAAGATAAGTAACCGGCATTGTTCACAGATGTGTGAAGACAAAGACCCCCCGGGTAGAGGCCCGTCTCCCAGGTCAGTGGCTCACAGACATGAACTCAAACAGAAGAGTGAGACAGGTATCTGCCTGGAAATAAGAAGCACAAACCTTTTCTTCTTTTTAGAAATACAACATTATAAATACCAATTTAACAGAATAAATCCATGACATAATCTGAAAGGACTACAGGCTGTTTGTTTCCTCTTTTGCATACATCAAAGAAGTGAAAACAGTAGGTTAGTTTGTGCTCTGTTGGAATTACACAGAAAATAGTGTCATAAAGCATACAGTTGCTAACTCTTAAAGGCTTTTTTCCAGCAAATAGTGACTATGTATCTGGAAGAAAACAACAAACTGAGTCATACTTTGCAAATCCGAGACAGCTTTATATTGTAGTTTAATAAAAGAGACTGCTTTATAATCAGGGTTTTCTGCAGTGCTCTGCAGCAAGGGTGGGCTGCCTCGTCTGAAACAATACTATCTCTGTTAACATAGGAATAATCCAATTTTCTGAAATAACCCTTTCAGGATCAAAACAGCAGACAGCAGCTATAATATATGTGTGCTACCTTCAGTCTGAATTGACCACGAGGCAAACAGTTCAAACATGTAGGTGGTTTCCCACCTCTGCTAATAAAAGCAAAATATAAATACGTACTGGATGTTGCAGAGTAACACAACAATCACCGGCTCAGTGTCACTTTTATTCATGCACGAGGAATGCATGCTGTCCAAAACTGGGTCTTAGGTGATACTGTAAAAGAGTGAGAATACCACAGTCAGCTCAGCGTGTTCATGGTCATGGTAACCTGATCGTCACCCCCCTTCCCTCCCTCCCTGCTGTTTCTCTCCCACACCCGAAAGTGTGCAATGAATACATCCCAGTTCCCTAATCATCAACACCCCCGAAACAGCCAGAGAGTGCTCTGTTCCCACAGAGGTTGGCAGAAAATAATAAAATGCTTAACATTCCTCCACCCTCCATAATGGTGGTAGCCTTTAGTGCAGAACTGGCATCACTGGAGGGAAAAACAATTTTCAGTCCCTGAATGCACCACCCCGTGTGAAACAATGACCATTGAACTGTCCCACAGATTTTCCAGCACTTTTAAGATCTACTACTGAAATCTCTCCCTGCGTGACTGCAATGCTCAAACAAAGCACCACTTGAATGTTTTTGGCTGACCAAATGTGTAGCACTAAGAGTGAATAAAGCTCAGTTTGTGGGGGGTATTTCTGTGGTTTGTTTTTCAACAAATGTAGCTGGAGAACATTTGTTTCACTTGAACAGGGAGACTCCCGAGGGCAACGAGAGCGTCTCTGTGTATCACAGAAACCCCAGCTATTTACTTGAGAGATAACCTCAAGGCTAAATGACAATGCCTGCATGGTCACTGATAATTGTCTGCTATCAAAACACAACCAAAACACACAAGGTTACATGCTCACATACAGTCACAGTACATTAGCCTACAGTGCTCCTTTGAAAAGCTTGTTGGTGTGACAATAACAAGAGCCAGCTAGTCCCTGGCTACTTCAGATCTGTATCATGACTTGACCACTTAAAAAAACATTAAACTGAGATGTTTGTGATGCAGATGGACTTGAATATACAAAGCAGAACAGATTCCTTTTGAGGGTGCTGTTGGTGGGATGCAAAAAGGCGTTGACCAGAAAATGGATATAAGACAAACCAAAGAAGAGCGAGTGGATTGATATCATTTTTAATGTATATACAGAGAATTACATTCAAACTAATTAACCAAACTGATACTTTTGAAGAAATCTGGTCAAAATGGCTCATCTCCGTGTCAACAGTAAGACCTGATGTCATATAGATGGCAAAGACGAAGTTAAACCCTTTAATAGAAAGTGTTTTCACAATTTCCAAGCAGAATCTTTAAGTTTCTTTGTGATGTGCTTCTGTTGACTCTGCTTTCTTATTTAATGTCCGGATACTATCCATCCATTATCTATACCCACTAATTCCTGTTCAGGGTCACGGGGGTCTGCTGGAGTCTATCCCAGCTCACTTCAGGCGAAAGGCAGGGGTCCACCCTGGACAGGTCGACAGTCCATCGCAGGGCCACATAGAGACAGACAACCATTCACACACTCACTCATACCTAGGGACAATTTAGTCTGGATACTAGTCATCTTATACTGTATGTCTTGAGCCTGGTTGGCACGGATGTGTGTTGAAGAAAAAGTCAATTTAAAAACAAAAGACAGATTTTTATGACTTTTTATTTCATTTTATGTGTATAAATGTAATGTTAGCTCCAGTCAACCAAAAGAAGCTGTAGACAGCATTGCACAAGCTACAGCACAGACAAAATCTGGATTATCAGTTGAAGGTGACAAATTCTGCCTCTGTCTCCTTATAATCCAGAGAAGCTGTTAAGCACATCGATACAGAGGGATGAGAGAGGTGGCATTCATGCTGAGCTAAAGACTCCCTGAACGATCAAGAACAACACACTCATGTAGCACCTTTCTGGTCCAGGGACCACTCAAGATGCTTTCACAACACAAGCAGCTTTCTCTCACACATTTACCTGATCAAACTACTCCTATATAACAAATGACATTATAGTTCATGTAATGACGCCTGGGCAGAATGTTTGGACTAAAAGTTAGCCTGAATCTTTGGGGTGGGAGGAAACCAGAGTACCAGGGGTAAACTTACACAGACACAGAAAGACCAGATGAACCAAGATCCACCTGAACCTTCTAGCAGAAAGTATCAGAGCCAACCTCCCCTATGGAGCCCATTCACCACAAATACACTAGAACCAACAAGACAGACGAGCTGAGACTGAGGGGCTTCCATGCAAAAGATGAACGACTGCTGTGTTCAGTGTACCTGAAGATTTCAAGCCTGTCAGTCCTACAACTGTCCTACTACCTGGAGCAACAGGGCTGCTGCTCATTGACTATGGTTCCACCATCCCACCATCCCTCCCATCAAGCTCGATGGGAAACAAAAACAACCATGGCCTGAACATACACCTGTGCACATGGATTCTGGCCTCCAAATCCATAACTCTCAGCACCAGAGCACCACAGGGCTGTTTGCTCAACCCCCCCTCCTTTACCCCCCCTTCACGCTTGACTGCAAACCATACATGACTCCGATTTGGCTGTCAAGTCTGCAGACGACAGAGCTGTAAAAGGCACCATCTCCACCATCAGCCAGCCAGCCTGCAGAAAGGAGCTTGGATATCTTGAGAGCTGAAGTGGGAACAACATGAGCCATGAACGCATTAATAAACGCTGCGTACACACTAAACAGGACCTGAAACATTTTAACCTGCGATGTCTAAAACTTTAAAAGAAACAAAAGAAAAGAAAAATCTTGACAGGAGAATGTGTGCAGCTTTTGAACATTGTGCAGGAACATTTTGAAGATGGGATGAGACTTGCAGATCCAGCCTGCAGTACCACAAACGTGATCCATAAACACTTCTTCATACGTTATACTTCCATCAACACACACTAGAACAGTGGCCAAAAAAATCATCTGATTTTTACAAAAACTGTGCTACGCACACCTGCCAGTAATTTTCCCTTCTTAAATCCCAACGCAGCTGGACGTTTGACAGATAGATTCACCTCATATCCTTATAAATCTGGTCCCTGTACGACGTCTGGATTCAGGACCATTCAGGGTGAAACGCTGACAGCGGCCCATGACCTTTGACTCTTGTGGACAGAGGCAGACAAACTGAAAAACAAGCTCTGAAATTGTAACTTCGCCCCCAAAAGGGAGACTACGACGGGGACAGAGCAGGAGGACGTTACAGCAGCTCATTCAATCTGCTGCTGCCTGTGTCTTCCCTCTGAGCTGTTTGCTTTGCAGGTAGGAGTGAATCACCATGGTAACAATGTACTGCGTCGCCATGACTTTGAAGCACTCATATTTTTCTCTTCCTATTTCATTCATCTGAGTTTGTGGTACTTTTTTTGCAGTAGTGAATGGAAGTAGAAAAAAAACATCTGTCATATTTAAGACAAGGTTTAAATCATTTACTTTGATAAACAGTGTATCTCATTGATATGATTCATTGTTATAAAATTATACAAACTGTGTATTAATAAGACTAACCTTTCTCTATTTAGACAGATCCAAATATTTACGTTTAAGGTGATCTGCTTCATATACCTGAAACGGTTTCGCCTTAAACCTCCCAGTCAGCTCATATGAAATGAGGGTACAGTGTTGCACATCTGTAGGAACCATGAAACCTGAGACAAAATGTTGGTGTCCAAGCTCAGGTCAGCTCATACAAGCAGAGGTGTTTCGCTGGACTGTAACACCTCACTGAAAATGTTTCACCTGCTGGTGGCAACACTTCAAATAAAAAAATTAGAGTCAGACATCTGATGCGGCGACACTCGGATGGATAGAAAACCACATTTTATACCATAAAAACTGCAACACTGTCCCAACACTTAGAGCATTTGGGATAGTTTTTAATTATGTTGGAATTATTCATGCAAATAAGCCACTGAGCAAACCTCAGCATATTTCAAAGGTCAGTGGTAATTACTATTACTACGATTATGGAATGAAAATGAACTCTCCACGATTCAAAAACAAACACTAAATGGGTTTGAGGCTCATTTTTAGCTCAGGGTGAGCCAACAGGACAGTCCACCTAAAACAAGGAGGATCTCTTTTACTGTGTTTGAGTGTGATCTGGGAAGAAGCTCCATCATAGTGGAGGTGGACAATATTGATTTTTACCTCAGTATATCAGCAAACTGATATATCGGCCTGTTCTGAATGCGAGTGCACAAACCAATTCACAGCCCTCCATCACCAAACATCACAAGAGAACATCACAAGAGCGTCCTGACTGATTGCTGTGTCCCCCTGCATGTTCGCTCGGCTAAAACACACACAAACACGCGCTCTCGGGGGCCCACTCTTCATCCTCAAGGTCGAGAGCTGCTGGAAGGTGGAAGCTCCTCGCTGACAGTCTGATGGGGCTGACACTGCGTGACCCATTGTGCACACATGTTGATCTGTCCCCAGACGTGGCGTGACAGCCGTATGTTAGGCCAGTCGTCGTACTGAACCATCAATGCATTTCAATGAGAGGATCCTGCCCTCATGATGGGGGGGTGGAAGAGCAGCGGTGGCTAAGCCAAACACATCTGCAGGCCGGACCAGTCTCTGCCAGGTGCAGTATGTAATTCAAAACCAGACTAATGATTATCTCCCCTCCCCACAAGCGCTGACTCAATTCTGATTTATGATTCGAATGAACATTGATTTTCCAGAACCCCCCCCCCTACACACACACACGCACACACACACACAGTCTTTCCTCCCATTTCTCCTTTAACAAAAGAGTGAATGATGCATGTGTATTGATTTCCAATCAATTATTTTTATTCTCATTTTATTTAAGCTTGGACAAATTTTCAGTGGCCCCAGCGGAGAGCGATGCATCTTTATCAATGGCTCTGTAGCTCATTACTAACTGGCCCTCTGATGGTAAGCAGGCAAATGATGAGTTCATTTCAGAGTCAGGCGTGTCCGCTTAAACTTTGTTTGGACCATAAATCTGGACCTGCATCCTGCCATGCAACACTGACACTGAAGCAACCTTAGTGCACCTCATTTCTGGCTTTTTGTCCTTCTTGGAAAGTTTACACTTTTTAATTAGGGTTGCTTAAAGTGTGGCTCAAGAAATTCAGTTGTTGTTGGGATTCTACTAATAGATGTGTGATGTTCTCTGCCTTTCTGTGATTCCTCCAATAGGAAACAGTTTACTACCCTCATATTTGAATTTTTTTTTTGAAGGTCCTGTCAGTTAATGCAGAGATGTCGAACTCTGTCTCATCCCGGGCCAGCGTCATCACCATGGTTACCATTAAAGACTCGGTTATTCTTCACTTTCTCAGCCAGCTATGTTGTCAGGCATCCTGCTAGTTCCTGGACTCGGTTGAAAAAAAGAAAAAAAAAGCGAATTTTTGTCATAATCACAAATTTCACAAACATTTTGACCTTTTTTTTTTTTTTATAAAATTGAGACTTATAAACTAAAATCACAATTATTTTCTGTAAAACCACAATTATTTAATAAAAAAAAAAAAAAAATTTATTGTAAAATTGCAAATTTTGTAAGACTGAGACTTTTTTTAACAACCAAGACTTTTTTTTTCATACAATCAGAAATTGTTAGTTTTAATAACTTTTTTAAAAGATCTTTTTGCATTTTATTTCCACAATTTAACATTTTTGTGAAAACATCAAATATATTTTACATAAAATCTCAAAAATCACAAAATTTGTGTTTATCACAAAACTGAGTCTTTTAAACAAAAGTTTAAAAGATTATCACAAAGTTTTCTTGTATAATGTTGTAAAATTACAAATTTTGCAAGATCAAGAATTTTTTTTGTAACAACCAACACCTTTTTTTTTTTTTATCATACATTTGTCAAGCCATGACAAATGTCATAACATTTTGAGTTTTTAACTTAAAATTAAAAACCTTTGTTTGGAAAAATAATGTTTTTCAATATTTTAATTATAACAACAAAAATTGTAAATTCCTCTATAATTTAAAGGTTTTACCCTAAAATCTTCTTGTGAAAAAAAAGAATTTCATAAGAATTTGACAAAAATGAGCAACTTTTTGACATAAAACCTTTTGCTAAATCCTGACTTTCTGACGTAAACCAGTTGACCTCCTCACCTCTTATTCCACTTTTTGATGTCAGTATTGAATCAAATGGACAATCACATTGAAATTTCCTCAGAAATGTTCTAGTTATTTATAAGTTTACAATTGTTTTTGCACACTCTTACAGACCTGACAAGGTAAAGTGGTGGGCCGGATTTGGCCCACGGGCCTCGAATTTGACATGTGAATAAATGAGAATTAATCTCATATGTTGTCCGTGCATACATGTGGCTCTGCAACGCAGTCGCAGTCTCTCTAACCAAAGCACATTTTGAGAACACAAAACCACCGCTCCAGGTTGCCCAGAAAAAAAATCCTTTAGAACAACTCACTGATTGGTTTGACAGTGATGCATTGAAATGGGTCATCCTGCAATTGCTCTTTGCCATGGCTACTGGCTGGGCTGGGATTACATAACGATGATAAAGCTGCGGACCTGGCCTTCTTAGATAAAAGCTGCCATGCAGGACCGCATGCATTCTCTAAATGCTTCGTGTAAGAGGTCTTCTGAAGGAAGTGATTACTGCAGAGCTGCCCACTAATGCTCCAGCGGGACCTGACCGTTCACTTCCTTATTCATCAAACCTGCACAGATGAGCCCTGGCAACTTTGGAAAAGCAAGAGTAATGACTGGGGATGTTGTTTTGCCATGATAAGTTGCTCATTCTGTCTCATCCCACAAAGCGATGAAACAAGTTTTAACTGTTCTTCTAGATGGACTTTTTTACTTATAAAATAAAGGGTTTCCACTGGTTGGAAATAATAAATAGCCCCATTAGGAACATAAAACTCCTTCTCCAGGGTTCTGAGGCCAGCTCCAGGCTTCACAAGGCATCCCATTGCCATATGATCAAATCAGATGCTGTGGATGACCAATCTGACCCCGCAGCACAAAGGGTGCTCAGTTGTCTGCTTGGGCCAGCAGCAGAAAAATACTGCCACTTGGAAAACAATGCAGCTCCTGTGTCCAAATGTTGTTTATCTCATGAGGGAATGTCGTGCCAGGTTAGGGAGTGACTTAATGCTTATGAAACAGCTGCAAGATGGGATGCCGCTGTGGCACGCGAGTACTCCCCCAAAGAGGAAACGTTAAGAATGAGCCGGGGTGACGTAGAGCCACGGCCAAATATGTGTTGGAATGCTACCGGAATGAGGCGTCACTCACAAGAGAGCCGGGTATCACCAGACAACAGGAGGGTGTTGCAGTCTAGCTATGCTAAAAATGTTCTTACTTTGACTGTGATAAACATCACTGTAAAATGCAACGTTTAAATTTCGGTTTCATCTTTTTAAAGTTCCATTCTTTGATGTTTAAAGGAATAAAATAATATAAAAAAATGCATTTTTGCTGTGTTGATTGAAATCTCTTCAAACTTAAATATCTAAATTGCCAAATTTAACAATCAAGCCACATAATCAGAGAATCTGTGCCAAAATAAATGTAACCCGTACCAATCGCACTAGACTTTGATTTAATAACCAAAAACTAAGACCATAATTGTAATCTTATTGATGAAAATGTTTCTCATTATTTATTTATATGTTTGACAGGAACAAATGCATTAAACATTGCTTCATAAAGTAAATGACATGCAGACAGGTTTCTAACAAAATCTCATTTTCAACTCCCGTCCCTGGTTAGGATTAGGAGATTAAGACTGATTTAACAAAATGTTGAATCTTTAAAATACTACAGCCAGTAAAATGGAAGAATTCAATAAAATGTTGTTTTTCAACAATGACAGAAGTAAGTATGAGGGCATATAAACACTTGTAACATTTGAGTTATGTGTATGTATTCATATAGGTTTAAGTTTGTAGGCTATATGACATAGAAATGTAAACTGTAAAATGTAAAATTAGACTAGGAACTCCCTGATATTCCTTTTAAAATGGATCAATATCCACAGTAGAGCTAAAGGAATGATGTATTAGGGTAACTTGAATAAAATTCTTTCTTACATCAAACAATAAAATACCAAATGTAATGTAAAAAGTAATGGACAGATTATTAAAACAATCTCACAATCAAAAAATCTTTACTTAGATTACTTCCAGACACTTATGTCGACACATGTTCTGCAGTCGCTCAAATGGATTAGTTAGTCTGCTCCAAAATTATTTTGGGACTAATTCTTTATTAATTTATACAGGATTTTTCCATGTATCATAATATCTAAAATGGGTTAAAACAAATTCTTTAACTTTGAGGAACTACTCTTGAATAATAATTCTGCTTTATGCTCTTTTATGTGCAAATTAGGATAGAAAAAAAGTTTTCCTGCTGCACTTGGCAAACCTCTACTACAGAGTGCGGATTTCATCTTTTTTTATTTTCTCTCTTTTTTTGTGAACCCCTCCATAAGTATAGTCTGTAGGTTTCCTCTAAATTCATGTAATAACATCCTGCCAAGTATTAAGTCAGCTTAAGTGGAGGCTGATGTCAACATCTCTGTACTTCACCTCAGTTTCAGCTCTGACTGAGCCCTTACCCTCTGAGGAAGGAACTGTTTCAAGTGCTACTTTCCACAAAGTTACGGTGATGTTTTCTACAGAAGTCCAGCAGGCCAGTTTCAGCTCACATACGCTGTCAGCGGCAGAGCTCAGCAGCCAGCAGCAGAGAGACTAGCGCTTCAGCCAGCGCTCCGCTGTCTTATATACGCGCCTATAAATAGCAAGCCAATCAGCGGCGAGCAGAGAATACTCAAAAGCACCAATTAAGCCGGAGGGCGCTCGCGATTGGTCGACTGTGATATCATTGGCCGTCCCTCACGCCGCTCGCCGTGGATTGGCCAGTGCGACGCACGTGGGCTCCAGGCGCGAGGAGGAGGGGCGGTGGACGTGGAGGTTTGAATAGGGGGAAGTTTGCAGCGCGCAGTCGTTCAACGGTATCACGAGCGCGAGCGCGAGGAGAAGGAACTAGAGGACTGACGGACTGAAGTGAGCTGAGCTCCGGCTGCGGCTTCCTCTCCACGGACCGCTCTTTGACCGTTTCTCTGGTTGTTTTGTTCTTCTTTCCTGCCTGATAGATAACAACAAAAAAAATAGTCAAACGCAACTCTGTAAGTTCTTTTAGACAGTCGATTTCGGAGGAAAAAAACAAACAACAAAAATGGATGTTTTACCGATGTGCAGCATCTTTCAAGAACTTCAGATAGTTCACGACACGGGCTATTTCTCCGCCTTACCGTCCCTGGAGGAGTACTGGCAGCAGGTGAATATAACTTATATCTGTACACATCTACAACCAGCTGGGTTTAGGCAGATTTAATACGACTTTAGTGGATCACAAGGTCGAGTTAGACGCAGTGTGAGTTAAAATGAGAATATAAATGATTCCGGTGTTTAGACGGCGCCCTTGCGTTTCATTGTGAAATCATTTTGGCAGGCTGAAGTAGATCAGTGTGTCAGTTTGACAGCTGGAGTCCAACCTGACTGGGAGACAGAAACACAGGCAGCACCTGGCACATACTTCTGCTTACTATTTTTATCATTATTTTCATTATTGTTGAAGACGCTTTTACAGCATTCGGAGCAAGTTTCAGCCTCTAAAATGATCGCGGATCTGAGAGGAAGTACATTTTTACATTTTCAAATCAGTCAGCAGTTAGTAGACAATCTGTGGTTTATCTTCTCCTGTCAGCCTGTACTGACAGTGCTCTCTTCTGTTCTGCACCATAGTGTTTAAGTTCCTTTATTTACTATGTGTATGTGTGTACATATATATATATATATATATATATATATATATATGTATGTATATATATATATATATATATATATATATATATATATAAAATATGTGTGTGTGTATATTGAATGGGCTTTTCACAACATGACACCCCTCTAATGTCAGTATTGGCCGATTTCTTCTGCATGAGTAGACACCAGCACAGCTGGAAAATATTGAGCAAGGCTGAGAAGCCCTCCAGGAAAATATTCATCCCACATCTGCTTCAGTCACAGCTGCTGTCTCCCAGTACCTTCTAATGAACACCTTCTAGCTTTTTCAACTTTAATGGGCCTGCATATAAGCAGATTGGAGCCAGTGTATCTTTTTTTTCTTTTTTTTTTTTTTGTTTACAGCCCAGGCTGGAGTGGTTGAGAAAGGATGTGATTGCATGTCAGTGGCGCGCATGAGGAAAAGCAGCTGAATGGCCCTCTGATGCCGGAGGGGGGGAAGTCGACCAGCTTCCTTAAAAGGACTTTAAATTTGTTCAGTGAGTCATAGCGGTGCGTGCTGAAAATGACAGTGCACGTTTGGTGCAGGAGAGCTGGACTTCAGGGAGCCGAATGTGGCTCACTTCATGATATGATGGATGGGATGGAGCTGGAGGGGCAAAAGCATAACCAGTGAATTTATGTGCAAACATTTGCAATGCCGTGTTAATCATTTAAAGTGAAAATAGTAGAAAAGAAACATGCCTTTTCTACACACACAATAAGACACTCCCCAATGTTAAGAAATATGTGATTTGCTGTTATGAATGATTTTCCACATACAGCTACTATTTTATTTTATTTTTTTAAATATTATTTTTATTTAATTTTCATTCATAAGTAGCTGGAGCCCTGAGCCTGATCCTTACAAGTACAGGAATTTCCTGGGTAGCACTTCCTGCTGTAAGCGTTTAACAAATACTACACCACCAAAAGCATATTGGGGATGTGCACATGCATGATTTAAGAGGATTTCCCCCCACAGACGCAACTTGCTAGTGCAACTGAAGCTCCTCTTTCCAGAGGAACTGTTGATGTAGCTCGCTTCATTCTCACAGTGTTTTCTGATTTCTTCTCTTTGGAGCAGACCTGCTTGGAGTTGGAGCGCTACCTACAGAGCGAGCCTTACGTCTCCACATCCGACCTGAAGTTCGATGGCCAGGAGGACCTCTGGAGCAAGCTGATCTTGGCCTGCGGGGATAAGGCCAAGGCTGAGTCCGATCCAAAGCTGCCCCCAGTCCACGATGAGGACAATCAGGACAGCCAAATCTTGGACAACAACAGCGTGAATTCGGACGCCAGCAGCGAGGCTTCAGACAGTTCTGAGGAGCTTTCTCCCACACACAGCTTTACCTCCAACCCTCTGGGCTCTGTCTTGGTTGGCTCTGGACCTTTTAGCCCCTCCATCATTAGCACTCCACCGTCATCTCCTGAGGCCAACCTGGAGGCCAGCACCGTCACGAATGGCTGGGCGACCATGCACGGCGAGTTGCACTTGCCAGTCAAAATCAGGAGCGGCGGCGTGGCAAAGAGCTCAGAAAAGACGGGACTCATCTGCGGGGACACATCCTCGGACGGCAGGAGGCGAGTACACAGGTGCCACTTCAACGGGTGTCGCAAGGTCTACACAAAGAGCTCGCACCTAAAAGCACACCAGCGCACTCATACAGGTGAGTATCAGGAGTCGTGACCTGCGTAAACAGAAACTGCTGCTCTGCTCTGTTCAAAAGCAATTCATCTGTAGGGCTGGGGGAAAAAAAAAAAAACTCTGTTTTTTATTGAGTGAACGCCGGAAGTGCTGTTAATTCATTCTTCTACCTTAATGACATTATCCAGCCATTGTGTAATGTATTTAAAGGTCCACATCGCATGATGTCCTCAGCTGGAGCGCTGCAAGCATTAGCTCTGCACGGCTGGATACCTAAACTGTGACCTAATCTATCTGGAATGTGACTGACTGAGTGAGCGAATAAGAGAGAGAGAGAGAGAGAGGGAGGGGGGATTGCACATGGGAGATAAAAGGACTTCAAAACAGATTGAGTTTCACCATGGGAAAGGGGTGAGTGGGCGGGGAGCCAGGGGGCACCGAGTCTGGAAGGCTTTGAATGGTCATTTAAATGTTTCTTATATTTGATTAGCAGCGTGAAATTGCATGTGTGGTTCTGTTTTTAATTCATGTGTCCCACATATTCAGCTGTGCAGCTATGTTGTCAGCATTCTTGGCATGTTTCACGTTGCATTAAAGCAGAGCTGAGCCAACAGGTTCGGTGGAGTCTGGGGCTGCTCGTCAGTAGCAGCGTGGTCATGCCGCCTGGCCCTGAGGCTTATCGATTTGAATGTATTTAAATAACAGCAGTGCAGAGCTGCAGACAAGGAACAACACAATGGTTTATGTCAGTGCCTTGTTTCTGTATTTGTACTCACTTCATGGTCTCCATGTTTGAATCTGCAGGTGAGAAGCCGTACAGGTGTTCATGGGAGGGCTGCGAGTGGCGTTTTGCACGAAGCGACGAGTTGACCAGACACTTCAGGAAGCACACCGGGGCAAAGCCATTTAAATGCAGTCACTGTGACAGGTAAGCTGGGTTTCTGCAGATAACATCACAAAATTCACGATAAGGCTGCATCTGCACCCTCAAAATAGTGATGCGGAAGCATCGCTGGATTTCACTCAGTTAGCCACGAAAACTAAGCTGAACTAGCGTGTGTGCTGATGCAACCTTGGTGGAAATCCACTGGTTCTGTGTGAGACTCACTCAAGAAGTGGCAGAAAGGCTCAACAAAAGTTAAAAAAAAAAAAAGTGGAATCTGAGAATGACTGTTGTTGTTTAGCTCCTTTTTTTCTTTTTTTCTTTTTTTTAAAGAAGAATAGATGCTATGTTTAATCCATCATTAGTTGTATTAGTGGGACCGCGGGGTTACATCATAACCATGGTTACCGTTAACGAGCTGATTATTCTTTACTTTCTCAATCAGCAGCTACATTTCAGATTTCCTACTAGTTCCTGGACTGGGTCATAATTTAAAAAGGAAAAAAAAGAAAATTGGTGATAAAGTCTTAAATTTCACAAATGATCATAAAATTGAGACTTTTGTACTAAAACCACAATGTCTTCTTATTCCACCTTTAAAGCAGCTGCTCTCTACCTCAGTTATTCCACCTTTAAAGCAGCTGCTCTCCACCTCAGTTATTCCACCTTAAAGCAGCTGCTCTCCACCTCAGTTATTCCACCTTTAAAGCAGCTGCTCTCCACCTCAGTTATTCCACCTTAAAGCAGCTGCTCTCCACCTCA
>JBAMYA010000013.1:2796589-2810203 GCA_037176975.1 Arrhamphus sclerolepis
CTATCTATCTATCTATCTATCTATCTATCTATCTATCTATCTATCTATCTATCTATCTATCTATCTATCTATCTTTTAATTGCTGATATAGTATGATGATATGATATAGTAAATAATTATTTTAAGTTTGTGACAAATTTGCGACTTTGTCTTTTCATAAAATACATAATGTATTTACAATATTTTAAAAAAAACACCAATGCTTTTTTGTGATACAGTCAAGGAGAATTACCACAGTGATGTTGGGTCCTACCATGGTGATGTTGTTCTACCATAGTGATGTGGGTCCTACCATAGTGATGTGGGTCCTACCATGGTGATGTTGTTCTACCATAGTGATGTGGGTCCTACCATGGTGATGTGGGTCCTACCATAGTGATGTGGGTCCTACCATGGTGATGTTGGGTCCTACCATGGTGATGTTGTTCTACCATGGTGATGTTGTTCTACCATGGTGATGTTGGGTCCTACCATGGTGATGTTGTTCTACCATGGTGATGTGGGTCCTACCATGGTGTTGCGGGGTCCTACCATGGTGAGGTTGGATCCTTCCATGTTGGGTCCCACCATGGTGTTGCAGGGTCCTATCATGGTGTTGTGGGGTAATTCCATGGTGATATTGGGTCCTACCATGGTGATGCAGAGTTTAATTTTTTGAAATTCCCCAAGTTGCATTAATACCAAATATAAAATAAATACAGTCCAATTCAGTCAAATTATATCCCAGTCCACCCCAGTTGAAGATCAATAAAATGTTGACCACAAAAAATTATATCTTTTATTACTTAATTCCAGTAGTTTCAAATTCCATTTCATATGAAAAAACATGTTAATGTTATCGTAGAACGAGACAACCATTAAAGGGAAAGTAAAATTTAAAACTGGTATGATTCCTGCTTGTTAAAAAGCTGCCTAGACAATGCCTGTCTGTCAGGGAAGCATTTCTGGCATGGAGTTTAAAGAGGGAAGAGGAGGGGTGCACACACTCACACAGAAACCATCAACCCTCAAAGGTGCTCTGAACCTTTTTATTTGTTGTTTGTTTCCAAGTCATGGAAGGAACATACAACAGAAACAACAGGCTGGCTTATATTTTAATTAGTTTGCCATTGTTGTACACACAAATCATAATTCTGCCAACGTACCCCAGTAAATGGATCCCAATAAATGAAATGTACATTTTGTAAATTGAGTAGGCACGCTTCCAGAATAAAGGCCTAGTTAATCATACGCGGACACGTTTTCATTGATTCTCCGTATCAAGTCGACATCTGATACGGTGATTCCTTCTTTTCCATTCATTTTATTTGCATGACAGAATTCACAGAGCAACTATTCTGTTTTCCCTTTTTTCTCTCCCTACATTGTTTGCTTTTGTCTGTACATATCCTGTTGTTTTGTTTTGAGGGTGTAAAGGTCTTAGGGAGACTGAGACAGCCGTATCAACCCTGTTTAGCATAAAGCTTGTGGCTGGCCCCCGTCCGTGGCCTAATGAAAAGTAGAAGATAGGCTATGCTTGTCATGCTTGGCTTGCCCTGTGATCGGCAGACTGTGGACAGTTACTCTGCTTGCATGCCAATTAATCTCTGCCTCTGAATTTCCCACCATCCCTGTTTTACTCGCAGCATACTCCGGAAAAGTCTGAGAGCTGGTCTGAAGCGAACGTTTCTGCTAACAACACGGACTGATCTGGCTGAAATCACTCTACTTGCTGGATTCAGATATGTCCATTTGAGTGAAATGGTTTTATTTAGCTGCAGCAGTCCCAGTTGTGTAGGATTACAGCTTTCCACAGGCCGTTAGATGCCTCACAGGATCATATTTTCCACCTTTTGATATGGTGCATTGGTTAAAGGGCACTTTCAGTCGTATTAGCATGCTGTTCAGGCAGCCGCTGAACATTATTATTCCCTTTTATTTATGTGTCAAAGCAGTGGGAGGAACCTGGATCACAGCTCAGGCTCCAGCGCTTCTGGCTCCGTCTCAACAGACAGCCTGAGTATCTTTAAATGGCCAGTCATCACCATCGGAGGGCAGATAAAGATGGATTTCAGATGAAGATTCATTGGGTGAAAGGAGACCTGAGTTTGCTGTTTCTGGCCCTCATCACTCATCATCTGCTACCAGCTTACTCAGAAATAAATAATCAAAAAAAAAAGGATCTGAAATATTCCTATACAGCTATTCTACCGCTCAACAAAGAGTTGGGGGGAAAAAAATAAATAAAAAGGAAAGCCCATTCATCATTAATAATAGACGTGTTGGCTAAGCTCACAAGGCAAGTGAGGAATCCAGGTTACAATTTATGGGATAAATATTTCATCGCTAACATCTGTCTGTATATTCTGTGCCAGCGTGTTTTGAAGTTGTTACAAATGAACGTCAAAAGGAAAGTAAGCGAACAAGCCGTCGAGGGAATGGAACAAAAGACGAAGTAGTGTTGGGAGGAGAGATGCATCATGGGAGGGGAAAGAAAATGAACAGCAAACATTTTCCTCTGCTCCTCACGCAGATTACACATGCAGTCGGGTGGACTTTACAGAGTTTCTGTTGTATGAAAAAGTGACAGAAAGAAGAAGCCGAGCAGTGATGGTGGCGGTGGGGGTGGGGGGGATCTCCCTACTCTCCAGCCTCTGTTGGATCTGTTGGATCGGCGCCACAGCTTGGACAGTGCTCGCATTCTTCCACGGTTTATCCCAGGACTCTTTCAATTAAGCACTAATAGGCGACCACACAAAGAGCTCTTAAATTTAAGATGTGTGTGTGGGTGTGTGTGTGTGTGTGTGTGAGGGGGTTCACTTCTGTTTATATCCAGACTTTTTTTTTCAGGACTGAGTGGAAATGCACTATTAATTGCCCATACTGTTTCCTATTTCCTGTTAGTGTCCATTGTCCGGGGTTTGAATTTGAAGGGTACACACACACACACACACACACACACACACACACACACTGAGACACACAAGCTCACTTAAACATGGTCAATAGGAGAACAGCAGCACATGAGATCAGACATGACAGCTCTGCTTTGAAAGCCACTTCCAGCTCAGAGCGCAGGTCAAAATATCAAACGCTCCAATGTGCTGAAAGACATTTGTTATTTAAAAAAAAAAAAAAGACTTTTCCTCTGCTACGAGAAATACCAATCACCGAACAATACAAATTAGCAACAGCTTCCTTCCTCCCGCTGAACAGCTTCCACTGTATTTTTTAAAAGGAAAAGAATGGCACTGAGCATGAATACAAAGTGCCGATAGCGAAGCGCCACACTGAGTAGAGACTAAAGCAGGCACCACATCAGAGCGCATCCATATGAAATGAGTTACTGATGGGGCTGTTTTTCAGCTGCAGAGAATATGGCACTGTATCAAAAACCCACACTTTCAAAACTGGGGCCACCCCCTACCCACCACCCTCCACCCCCTGAAACCCCCAACCCCACCATCCTCCCATCACCAACACCACCAAAAAGGAAAAAAAAGAAAGAAAACTGAGGCTGAGGATGCCAGCAGGCTGCGTAGAGCACTAATGTGAGAAGGTCTTCATGCAGAAGGAATGAGGAAGAGCTGACATCTGACGATTGTAGTGTGTGAGTCATGGTCTTTGGTAAATTAATTGCTATTGCAGTTAAAATAGAAATTACAGCAGCTCTCACGTGGTCTCAAGCGCTCTCTAGGTCTCCTCGAGTAAAGGCCCTTAGTGAACACAAACATCTCCAGCAAATTATAACCAACATCACCAAACCTTTTTTTAATTAAAAATACTGCCAACAATAGTACACCAATTAAAAAAAATATGAAATTAAGTAATAGTTTAAAAACCAAAAACCTTTAAAATTAAAAAAATATATCCCCAAACTTAACCACTTCAAGCTCTTTTCCACAATCTGTTTTCTTCAGTTCTTCAGATGTACTCTGATGACGACCACGTTACATAACGTCACTTTATTTCACTTGCAAATAAGTCCCCAAGCACCTCAGACGGCACGAAAACAAAGTCGGAGAAGGTCGTTTCTCAAAAGTACTAAATACCAATCTAGGTTCAGAAGCAATAAAACACTTTCCATCCCATCTGCATCTTCTTGAGAGATTTTTTTTCTTTTCTTCTCAAATAAGAGCCGTGGTGGCCACAAGGACGACTACAAACAGTCGCGGTTTTAATAGTTAGTTACACAGCAATTCTCAAATGTCGAGCTGCTTTGGAAGCAGAAGTAAATATTATAGTCCATAACTGGCTTTTTTGAGGAGCTAAACAAGTCCAGGCTGGGAAAATGACTGCAGAACTTAGTGGAGATGTCAGAGCAGAATCACTGTGAGATGAAAAGAAAAGAAAATCATAAATACTGAAGCATTGTGCCATGAAGTACATGAACTGCAAAAGCAATGGAAGGGTGAGGGAAAACATCACAAAAAAAACCCAAAAAAAACAAAACAAGTGGGGCTCCCTGCAGCGAGGTAAACAGTTTTAGCTGAAAACAGCTATACTGTCTCTCAAATCCTGCTCTTCCATAATTACGCTTGCTATTTTGAGTGTAATGCCATCTTCCTTCTGGCATGCAGCGCAGCACAGAGCTTCTAGCCGATCTTCATCCAGCAGACAGAGGAAGATGGCGCTGTGCTGTTTCCTACGCTGAGGAGCCGCTGCTGAAGCATTCAAGTTTGCATTTTTAATGATCTGCTCAACCGCCGTGATGCTGTTGTTGTCGTGTCGTTCAGCGGATGCTACCTGACACCTTCACTGGTAGATACATAGCTATTCCACCTCAACGCGTCTAACTCGTCTCTTTTTGCTTGGAGACGGTGACTCGAGTGTCAGTGAACTCTTAAAAAAATTTAAGCGCGCACATATTTCACAATTATGGAATCTCTGATTGGGTTTGAATCTACTCTGCTATTTTTAGTATTCTTGTCTGTTATTCTGTAAAAAAACCAAAACAACAAAAAACACATATCTGAAGAAGCACCAATGAAATCACAGGATTTCAGATGGTCCCACTGACTGAATAAATGTTTGTCAGAAGCAAAGGATGAGAAGGACAAAATATACCATTTTTGTCTAATTAAACAGGTATTGTGCCCAAAGACAGGGTTGGGGGTTCTGGGTGGTCTAATGCACAGGTGCAGGTCATGGGGGCAGCGGTCTAAAGAGAGATGCCCAAACATCGCACCCCCCAGACACCTCCTCCCGCATGTCCTGGGTCTGCCTCGAGGTCTCCAGCTGCACATGCCCAAAACGTTTTCCCAGTGAGGCTTTTACGCTAGCATGCTAAGCACATCTGCCAGATCAGGCTGTAGTATGTACTGCAGCTGTCAGAACGCAGGAATTCAAGTCAAATGATTATGTTTGCTTTCAAATTACTTTTGGTTTCACTTATTTCCTTGTTGGTTGTTTACAACTTTATTGTTTACTTTAGACAAAAAAACTACTTTGCTAGGTTTAGGACTGGTTAGGGTCAAAAAACGTAAGTAAAGCAGTTTGATTTGTGGTGTCCTAAAAGTTATTGGAACAATAAAATAGCTCATGGTTTTCCAGATTAGACACCTCCATATAAAAATCTGGGCTGACACATCCTGTTTTCTTTTTTGTACATCCTGGGAGATAGTTGCATCACTGATGCCATGACGACAGCTGTGGTTCAGCTGTTGACTTTACTCTAATACAACTTTGCTCCTATTAAGTTCTGTATGTCACCTGCTTTTAGATTTTCATTTCATATTCTGATATTACACATTAAAGAGTGTAATTCCACTCATAGCAGAGTCTTTTAAACTCTGTATCTTATGTCCTGTGATCCCAGCATCTCATCAATGTCATACTGGTGCGTTTCGCTGATGTCATCCTAAAACATTTTACAACTGCCATAGAAGTAAATCATTAGGTGTAACAAAAAGCTGTGAAAACTCCAGCATGATGTAATACTGTAATCTGTAAGATTATGTTAGGTGTGTACATGTCTAGACTCTTACTTCAGCAGCGACTATGATAGGAATCCCCCACACATCTTAATGCATTTATAGTTTACTAAAAAGACTTTAATCATATTCAGGTGCCTGTTTACACAACACTTTCTGTAGTGGAGTACCATCTTAATTTGGTTAATATCAAGTAGGACCCTTCCCAGTTCTGGCTTCCTGACCACTGGTTTCTGGCTCCAAACAGAGTAAATCTCCATTTTTACCTCCATGTGAAAAGATCCAACTTTGTAGCAGAATTTAACATATTTAGAACCTGGTACAAAAATATTTTTTCATTTGTGGTTAAATATTACATCCAGCAACTGTACATCAACTGTATGGAGGAGGGGGGTAATAAAGCTGACCAATCAAAATGCCTGGATTCATTTGATTGACTGACAGCTCTCTGTAGAAATCTACGGGTCACGTGACCAGATCATCCATAGTTATTTACAGTCAATGGTTAATATCTATACATTGTGCAACTCTGACTGGTTTGGTGTGTTCTTGTTGAACCTCCAGGTGTGTTTGTGCGTTAATGTTCTGCTCTGTGTGTCTGTGTTATCAGCTGCATGCATCACGCCGCGTCCACACACTCATATATACCCACTTAATGAATGAAAACAGCCGGTACAGCTCAGACTATCTGAACAAATCCAGGAGCCGTCTGACACCTCCGTCCTCATCAACTGAATGTTAAACCTCATGGTGCCTTTAGTTCCCACACGGCTTATTTAGACCGACGCCCCCCAACTCTTAAAACAGCCACAGTCTCAAAGGTGCACTTATCGAATCTTCAGACTTGTCCGTCAGATCTGACTCCAAAGCAGTTACTGTAACGCCGCAGCATGCGCTGCTCTCAGCGGCGTGTGCACCACCAAGAAAAGACAGCGACACAGTTTCTTGCTTTTGTTCCCTCATTCTCTCTGTGTGCAGTATTTGTTGAGCTGTTACTTGTGAAGTGGAGTCCCTTGTGCGAGTGGCAGCCGTCTCGGCGTGAACCTGCTGCAGAGAAGAACGGGCAACGGTTTTATTTATAGAGGAGGCCCGCCATTACTGTCTGCCAGATGCGTTGCACAGAAGTAAAGCACACCTGTCACTTTAAACAGAACACAGGCGTCATGATGATGGAAAACCTCTGTAGCTTTGTCATTTGTAAATTAAAATTCCTTCATCTTACAAAAACAGCTGTAGAGACGGAGTGTAAATTGTGTTTTTTTGTTTTTGTATGAAGAAAATGAGGAACATCTCTAGTAAATACATTACAGACTACACCAGATTATTTCTTTGAAATGCAACAGCATTGCAAATCAGTTCTGACAGGTAGTTACACATTGAATTGTGGTGTTTCCCAACTAAACTTCTTTTCAATCTGCCATCCTTCAACGTGTTCACTTGAGGTCAGAGAGAGATTTCAGCAGGGAAAAACCAGGCTGCGAATCTTCCATCTCGCACTCTGACTCTTTAGCACTTCAAAGTCTCACGGCGCACCTTGAGATCACCAAATCTGCATCTCAGATGGAGAATAAAGGAGATACATTATGCTTTGAAGAAATTGATCCCCGAGGATGGCACGCTGGATGTCAGCCAACGTGGTTATGATATTGTTATGGTTCTGCCGAGCTGCTTTTTTTTTCCTTTCCTTTTTTTCTTTCCTACCATTAGAACTGCTATTACGAGTCAATAATCGGCATCCCTGGTGTTGCTGCTGTGCTGGTACGTCTCTTGATGTCGTGTCGTACAGAAGAGAAAGGTTGTCTTCGCTCATACAGCAGGATGCAGCTGAGATTCGACCCAATTTGTTTACGAGCGAAACACCTCTGCCTCCTGGCGATTCTCCGGTCCACCATGTAAAATCGCATAAAATGAAATAAAATAAAATAAAATAAAAAATCTCTAACTATGCATACAAGTGCTCATATTAGTTAACCGCGTGCTGGAGCATATAGCAAATTCAGCAATCAATGCGTGAAACATGGTTACTGTTCAGCGGACCATATGAAAAGAAAAATCCTTACTCCTGACACAACATTATTTCTATGAGTCTATTAGAAAATAACTGCATTTGCAAAGACGGGGGAGGAATACGTTATGAGCAGTTAGGCTGAAATGACAACACACATTATGAGGCGATTAGTTTACACAGGCAGCTAATGGATCCAATCACAGCACATTAATAAACAAGACACTTAGCTTTGTATCTACCTAAAGAGCCTCATTAATCTTTCATTGCGATGGCCACAGCCGGGCCAGGCAGCATGGGTCCAATATTTTGACTGCTGGGGAAATGATGTCAATCGCTCCGTCTCGTGCTCGGTGATGCTGCTAGTTATGTGGGAGAAAGAATAAAACGCCTCTCACTGTGAAAGAGCAATCAGTAAGATTATTCTCCCTGCCCCGCTGCACAAAACGACCATCATATATCTGTAGGAGCTGATAGGATTGGCGATCGATACCCACGAACCAATGAGTTCAGTGCCAGGCGCTTACACACCACCACCACATCTGTTGGTATTTTTGACCTCTAACCAGTGGTTGGGTTATATTAAAGCAAATGAAGGCGAATGTCATTTAGCAGCAGCATCTCTGATTAGCCATCTTTCGCTCATGTATGAAGCTCATGTATCCGTCGTGTTTGCGGGTGGAGGCGGTTGTGTACAAGGTGTAGCCCTATGATCCCCTTCAAATTCCTAATGACCTCCAATAGGAAGCAATAAAGTTAAGAAATGGCACAAACAAAATGAAATGTGCGTCCAAACACATATTGTAATGCCTACAGCAGCGTGGTGGAAACAGAAATGCATCAGCCCGGCAATGCATATTCCTAAACTGTCAGTATATTTGAATCGATTCTGCACAATAAACAGGAAATACGACTTTAAAGCCAGTGTGTTTGTCCTCCGTAATCACAGGCCCATCGACATATTTCAGCAGAGAAGAAAGAAATGAAAAACACAGAAGGATCAATCTGTTAATCACACAATTAATCACCTCAAAAATGCATGCTTATCATTTGTAACGGTCTTGTTCTGATGGATCACATGCATTACGGCTCGGCTTCCCATCTGATTTGTATTCCTCACTGTGCTGATTGTAAAATTACACTGCTGATGCATAGGCTTTCCATGCAAGACAGATGTACAACAGGCGGCAAACAGGCAAAAATGCTAAACGCTAAATAAATAGAAACTTATATATAAAAAGACTTCAACAGCTGAGTGACAGACAGGAGTCAGTCATGCAGACACACTTAGCTGAACAGCAGCATCGGCAGAGACGAGGGGGGTTCAGAAGAGTTTTTGGCTTCTACTCTAGTATTTTCATGACTCGGGGGCGTATTCCCCGTGGTCTGCAGACAACCTCAGGCTCTTCTCTCAACTTCACCAAGTCTCTGTCTGTCTCTATCAGCCTGGGATCAGGGCTGCTCTGAGCTCATGTGTGTGTGTGAGTGTGCCCACGCTGTCTGTTGCTTCAATAAAGCTAGCCAGAGCAGACTGGGACCGTGGTGGTGCTGGTGGTGGTGGGGGGGGTTGACAGACAACACCAGCTCACAGGCACACCGTAATAATTCAGCACAAACACACCATGCATCGCACTGGCAACCACACACTGTGCACACACATGCAGCTACACGTTTTTCTCACACACAAACACAGACGCCCACACCCAGTAGGTGTGTGTATGTGTGTGTGTGTACGCTTGTGTATGTGTTAGGTGGGGAACAGTGGGGCTTCCTTCCCCTGGGTGCCAGGTGCCGACAGGACATTGTCTGCTGGAGGCAGTTATCCGAGGACTAGCTGTACGAGGAGGAGGAGGAGGAGGAGGAAGGGTTTTCACCAGAGTATTGCCTGAGTGCTGCTGCAACATGCAAAGATGAAATCTGTGCATGCTGGAAACTATTTACTGCAACATGAAAACGAGCAGCCTTCCATGAGAGTTGGATGATGTCATCCCACCTTTGCAGGATACAAACACTTAACTCTGCTGTCAGGTGGATTTGATCGTGATTGCTTGTTGTTTCACACCAAGAGAATCACAAAAGCTGTAATACTGCTGCATTTCTTTCACTGGAATATGAATAGAAAGAACCCTGATCTGTCCTCACAGCTATTTAGGAATGAAGGCTAACAGCATACACAAGAATCAGACAAATACTCTGCAAACCTGTTACATTCAATCATGTTCTCAGTTGTTTCGCTCCACTACAGGTTGTATATCTGCATTAAAACCATAGTCATCTTATATATAAAGGGGACTGTAATCTGTCATCTCCTGTCCTTCCTGGTGTCAAGGTGAATAGTTGCAGAACAAAATCATTTCATGCATGCACTTATTGGACAAAATAAGTCCAAAACAAAAAAGTCCAAGTTTCAAAGTTCTGCATTTCAGTAGGAGGTTTCTCTACATCTTCGTGAGGCAGTGAGATGCTCACAGGATTTATGAAATTACAATCCCTCTTGGCAGGCTTCACGTTATCTGTCGGTGGCCAAAACACCAAAGTAAGGGCAGGATTCCTGGCAGCTACGAGAAGGTTTTACTAATGACGACACCTACTGACTGTAGAGCCCCATTAATTTTATATGTTGAAGTCAGACAGCAGCAATGTCATGCAGATGAAACCAGAACTTTACATACACTCTATAAAAAGGTACATAAACTTTCTTCTCCCACTGTGCAACATTAAATCAGAACCTTCCTGTTTTAGATCAGTTAAGGTGACCAAACTTTTTTCTATTTGCTAAATGCTGGAATACTGAGAGACCTTTTTTTTAAAAAATGTTTCATCAGAGTCAGAACTTTACAAACACTTCCTTGGTATTTAGTATTGTTGTCTTTTAACTGCATGACTTGGGTCAAACGTTTTGAGTTTCCTTCAACTACTTGTTGGAGTTTTAGTCCTGACAGAACTGAGTCTGGTTTGTAGGTCGTCTTTTCATCTCTGCCCACAAATGATTGAGATCAGGACTTTGTGATGACCACTCCAGAACACTGACTTGTACACTGACTTGACAGAACATTGTCCTTAAATCACTTTATGACTAATTTGATGGTTTGTTTAGAGTCATTGTCCATCTGGAAGATACATTTGACTCAAGTTTTAATGTCCCAGCTGATGTCTTGAGATGTTCCTTCTACAATTTTTAGATGTTCTTTCCTCATGATGTCATCTGTACTGTGAAGTGCACCAGTCTCTCCTGCAGAAAAACACCCCCACATCATGTTGCTGCCTCCCCCGTACTTCACAGTTGGGTGGTGTCCTCAGGCTTTTAACTCCAAACGATGCAACAACAGTTTAATTTTAGTTTCATCAGACCACAGGACGTCTCCAGAAAGGACACTCTTTGTTCTTTTTTACAAACTGTAATCTTTCTGTTTCTTTTGGAGTAAAAACTTCTTCCTGGCTGAGTGGTCTTTCAGTCCATGTGGGTCCAGGACTGGTTTCAGACTCTTACCAGCTTCAGCAGCATCTTCAGCAGATGTTCAGCTGTAGTTCTGGAGTTGATATGAAGACCAAAGTATGGACATCTCTGGAACACAGAACCTCCTTCATGAGATCTATGATGGTGGACATTCATGGTGTTTCTACTGGAGTAGAAAAGATTGACCAGATGAACGCGGAACCTTCAGACATCTGGACACTGGAGCCAAGAATGAGCCAGACTGGTGGAGGTCCATGATTCTCTTCCTGATATTTTGGCTGATTTCTTATGATTTTCACATGATGTCATGCAAAGGAAGCAGCAGTGTGTTTGAGATGTTCCTGAAAATACAGTCTCAGATGAGCCTCCAAAGCTATAACATCATCTCCTGCGTTTTCCCAAATTCTTCAGCTTCAGATGAAGTTCCTTTTGTGTCATTTTTCCAGATGTTGAACATTTTAAAAAGCAGTTATCCACAATCCTAAAACTACTAACCAAACAGAGTGGAGAGGATAACTTAGAATACCTCACTAGACTGTGGTCTCTGTTAAAAATAAGTAAATTTTAAAAAGCAGTGATGCATGATCCAGTTTTATTTTAATTCCAGCATGTGCCTCTGAATAACTGGTGCTGGTTCTCACATCAGAGGTCTCTTTCTTGAATATCATTACCACCATCACTAGTATTATTTCTACAGCTGTTGCTAATATGTGCAATGTTACATAAGGCTGAACCACAACTACGGATACAGAACTTGGCAACATGACATCACATGTGGTTGCCAGGTCTGCATGAGAAAGGAACTCTGGTCACAAAGTGTAGTCATTGTTTTTCCTCCATACTTGTAAGACAAAAGGAGGAAGGACTTGTCACATGCTGCTGGTTGTGATGTGTGGTTGCATCACCAACAAGGTGAGAAAAATTAGATAATGGACTATTTATTCACACTACGAGTGTGTGAATATGTAAACCATTATTTGAGAAAAAAAGACCATAAAACAGGTGAAAATGTTTCTGTATCCTCAGGAAGCTAAAATGTTATCATTACACGCTCAAAAGAAAACGTTTCCACTCTTCAGGGTCTTTAAATGTTAAACTTCTTAAAACTACACAGGTGCTGACATCAAATGAAAAAACTAATAGGCAACATGAGGAGAGGTAAAGCTTGGAGGTCACAGATCCATTCTTCTTCAGGTATTTAATACAGATCAAAGCGTCGAGTATTGTTCTTCTTTTAAAGTCATGTCTAAACCACCTTAAACAAGTAAAAGTGGAAAAGTAATGCATGTTTTCTGTGTTGTTGTCACATGTTTCATGACAATATGAGCGAACACTGCACAGACGTCTTCTACAAAGCTCTTTTGGATCAGTTGATCTAAAAAAAAGCCAAAAAAAAAACCTAACTGACTAACAACCAATGTCCTTGGGGTGGCTACTTCTGCAGATGTCTGCATTGGTCTTTCTTCAGCTGCAACTTATGAATTTTGGCCTCAAGTTGACACATGGTCAGATTCGTTAAACACGTGACTGTCCTTTTATTTGAGTTCCTGCCACCTGATCTGATGTAAATCTGCTGCCATGCACATGAAGCAAAAATATCTTCCTGGTTGATCTCCTCACAAGATCTTCCTGTGATGAACTCTATATTTGTATTAATGGGGCTATCGGAGCAGTGAGGCTATTCAGACTACAGTTGTGGTGTATGGGATCACAAAGATGCACAGTCCACACAAATTACAAGCACAGTGGAAGCCTGTTCACACTGCACAGCGCCGCGCTTGTTTCTGTCCAGGACGAGTGGTAGACGAAAGGACAGCAGCGGGGAATCCTGCATGGCCGTGTGATGGCGTCTCAGTGCATGAAGGACAGATTCTTCTCTGGAGGCTTCACCGAAAAATAACTTACAAAAAGTGACAAAAAGTGGGTGGAGCTGGAAAGCTGACAAGCACCTTGTGCATGTGTACGTGCACGGACTATGATGCATTCAGAAACTGATCACAAACAGGCCTGCAAGAGCGAAAAAGACAATCACAAACTCACAGCGAGAACATTTCTGAGGAAAGTTTGTTAAGCGCCTAGAGATGACTTGTTGTAAATAGGAGCTATATAAATAAATTGAATTGAATTGAATTGAAATCTCAAAGAAACTGGTTCAGTTCTGACATCAGAAAGTGGAATAACTGAGGTGGAGAGCAGCTGCTTTAAGGTGGAATAACCGAGGTGGAGAGCAGCTGCTTTAA
>JBAMYA010000013.1:2810303-2824407 GCA_037176975.1 Arrhamphus sclerolepis
CCCCCCCCCCCCCCCCCCCCCCCCCCCCCCCCCCCCCCCCCCCCCCCCCCCCCCCCCCCCCCCCCCCCCCCTCACTACAAGTGTTTGAAACATTTGATTGGTGACATACAGAGAGACAGAAACACGCTCTCGTTGATGGCAGAGACCAGTTTGTGAGGGATTACGCAATCCTCGGTGAGGCTCAGCTTCCTGCTGCCTCACCACACGTCTCTTCCTCGTACTTGAACTGGAAATGAGAAAATTCTGCAATTTTTAATTAAAAGTTAAACAGTTAAAAGTAAAAACCAAATTCAAAGTTGAAATTACTGGATAAATGTAACAATTAAATGTTTTTGTTTACTATATATTTTATTCTGTCCATGATGACGGGTGAGGCTCTGCCTCCCGTGTCTCTCTTGACCATGTCACTGGTATATGGTACTGAACTGGTATTATATGAATTGTGAATCAGGCCTCTACTGAGATTAACTGGATGCAAAGAACATCCAATGAACTGGGATGTGACTGGACTGAGCTGGACTGTATATTTTTGGACTGTTTTTAACTTTATAAAGTTGTGTACTTCCTGTCTGAAGTGTCTTGAGATGACTTTTTTAAAAATGTAATCTCTATCTTGATTATTCTCTGTCGGGGATTTGTCATTCTCTTATCTGTGGTTTTATTATGTTTGTGTTAAGTTTAGACCGTAAAAAGGAACATAAAAGTAAATAAGATAAGCGCCAACGTAGGGTTGTATAATAAATCAAAACAGTATCATCACAATATACACGTGTAACATTGACAAAAAGATACATGATAGTCTGTCTTACAGAAGACATATATATTTATATTTAATGTCAATTTTGAGTTTGGAAAATCAGCTGAATCAACTGCATTGCTTGAGATGTAAATTTAGATGCTAATTTACACAAAATGCCAATGCAGATTTTGCTTGTTTTTGTTTTTTTTTTTTTTTAATAAAGTCATGTCACTGGAATACAAGTGGTACATTTCTTTTTTGTGTGCGTCTGCATTTAATGGATAAAGTAATTGTTTGTATAAATCTACCCTTTTTTTTTTTTTTTTTACCAATATCATGCAGCTAAAGACAAAAAAAAAGACTTATAACATCGTTTAATGCACCAATTCAGCCTGCACTCTCTGCTTTTAAGCAAGATTTTGTTGTTGTTGTTTCATTCAGACCATAACAGATGAAAAAATAAAATCCTGCTGTGTAAAATGCAGAGCTTACCAGCAACATATCTTGTAGATGTCCCTTTGCATACGCCGGGGAATACAGGCTAGTATCAAACCTCGCCTTGGGCTATAACCTTTGTTCTCTGATATCAAATCCATGCAGTTATGCTGTACGGGATCAAAAATCTGAGGCTAGCATTGATATTCAGACAAAATAGCAGTGGCCTTTGAAATAATCTTTCCCATGTAAGACCATCCATTTTAATTCCACATGCACTACATTAGGACACACTATATCACAGAGGGGAACAGTGGGGAATTCAATCGATGTTCTCTTTGAAATCCACCCCAGTAAAAAAAAATTCCACTTTGCCTCGATTCGCCAGGCGAGGTGGTGATCTGGCATGCATGTGTGCACGCGCATGTGCACGTGTGTGTGATGTAAGCATGGTATGTGTATGCAGAGCATGCTGTGTGTTGCAATAAATCGCAGCAGATTCCTCCCAGGGGGGCAACGAGGATGAACCGATGGGAGAGTGAAGAAGCATTGGTTGGGGGGTGGGGGGTGGGGGTGGGGTGTTAAGAAGCTGACAGAAACATTATTCAAATGATGCTCCTCTATTTGCTTGTTTTTTAGTTTTTTCTTAACCTCCTCTTCTCGCCCAAGCCCATCCTAAAACTTTTCCACCTTCCTCCTCTTTTGCATCTTTAGTGTCTGAGGTCCCAGAATCCTCCAGCACAAATATATGAACCTTGACCCTGCTCAACTCAGGCGCCCCAACAGTTATGATTCAAATATTTGATTTTTAGGGGGCGGGGGGGCTGCTGTCCTCACGACTGCCATCTGAACAAAAGAAAGGTCATGGTGCCTCCAGCTTATCAAGGACGTGGTGGTGCTACAGGAGAGACAGAGGAGAGGGGAGGGACACGAGACTGGCTGGAGGTGACGAAGACTTCTGGAACAATGTGATCTGGACAGACCAAAGTGGAGATGTTTGTGAAAATGAAAGACGCCTAACAACAATTTCCCAGTGACAGAGAGGCGATGAGTTGGGCTCTGATCTGATCTGAGCACCTTGCAGTCTTTGAGTTTGACACTTATTTCGCCGCATATAAAATTAAATAACACCATTTTTATGATGGTTAAAACAAAACTGTGCCAGGACAATGAATCTGAAGCACACCACCAAATCTGTGAGCGCTGATCTACTGACATTCTGTAACATCTACGTCAAGTTGTGCCTTTAATTTTACCCCAGCGGCTTTTACATTCTGGCCCAAGCAAAGAAGAAATATCCCACAAACTCATGTCCTTCATACATGAAAGATGAGACGTCCCTAAACCTAACCTGACACATGATGCAGATGTGTGCCTGTAAATCAAAACAACAGAGGAAACACAAATGAAAGTTGTTCTGGCTGCGTGATACATGTGCTTGTTTTACCAACTCATTTCAGAAGTTCTTTAATGTCTTCATCTCCCCAATTCAACACTGTGATGTTGATGGAGACTTAATAAAAGTACAAGCAAACAAACAAATGTGTTTCCTTCCAGTGTTTTCTGCATCCCGCTGATAATGTTGTCCGTGTAAAACGTAATCATTATGTTGCTAGAAATTCCCAGACGTCTCAGAGTGGGACGATGTAGCTTATATACACAACTACGCCGGGAGGTGGAAGAAAGAGGAGATCTGAATTTACGCCTTTCCGGAAAATGTCAGTTACACACACGGAGGCCAGGAAAAGATGGAAAAGTTCCACCAAGAAAAGCCAGGATGTAAAGGGGTTATAGCAGCTGAAAAAGAAAAGAATGAAGGTGTTACAGTGAAGCTCTAAAGCCTCAACGGGACTGAAATGCTGCGCTGCTGTGTATAAATGAACTCACAGCTCAATGCACACCTCGATGAACAGAAGCAACGTTGTTAGATGTGAATGTGATGAATTCACAACAAGAGAAGATGTGAGCCTCAAACAACTGATTTGCTGTGAGAGATTCTACAACTCAGTTATTGGGTATACTGGTAAATTCTGGCGTAGCTTTTCTTCAGTAAATATCACACAGCGAGCTGTCGCGTGCTGTCGTTCATCAGAAGTTGTATTTATCATATTTTTAACACCTGGAAGGATCCTTTTTTATGTCCTGGTACATAAAACCTTTGAATTGAAAGATGGTGTGCTTCCTTCTTCTCATGACTGTAAATGGGTAGAAGAAAGGAGCAAGTGTAAGACATGGGGGGGATGGGAGGAGGGGAAGCTGGGGAGATTTTCTGCAAAGCTGTCGCCTGGACATATTGTGCTTTGATGGGTTGGCTTTCATTTTTACTGCCGTTTTTCTTTGCTGTGGAGGAGCAGTATTAAAGTCTTCAATCTCTGCCTGATATTACAGGACTTGCGGCAGATTGTGATAAACAGCACTGTGCCTTCCTGGGCACTTCCTCTCTGAACATCTGTTGGAGCATCACAGTGACAAAAGCAATGTAATTATAATGCGGCAGCTAAAACCCGTGTACAGTAGCTCACAGGACCTCGCGGAGTCCTTTTAAAAGTAGGTGTTGATTTGGCTGGTGAACAGTCATCCCGGGAGGGTGTGTGTGTGTGTGTGTGTGTGTGTGTGTGTGTGTGTGTGTGTGTGGGTGTGTGTGTAGGTGTGAGGGTGGGTGGGTTATTGCATGCTGCTCTGCGTTTGTGCTTTCCGGAGCTTGCAAAATAACAAGTGCTGTTGGTCAGGTTGTTTGAGTTGCACCATAGAATTTTAACCCTGTCTTTTACATTCTAGCTAAATGAGTCATGTTAAGACAGATGCAGGGTGAGGCAGAACGGTGTTGCAACATCTGTCATCCATGTTCCTTCACATACCGTACCATACAGTCATTATTACCAGCAGCAAAGGTTTTGAAAGCAGCTATCACATTCAGTGCAACTGTCACCCAGAGCCATGGGCTGCTTTTATGTACTGTTTTTTTTTTCATGCCTTTATTTTTATTTATCAGCTAAAGCAAAGAAGTGAGATGCTTTGCAAGGCTTCTCAGACTTTACATTTTGAACACACTTCCTCCCTCTTAACAATCCCTAAATGAGGTAAATCCATTTCCATGACAATGACACACCTGTGTAGGTTCTTCCTGTTTGTGTTGCAATGATGACACATAGTATCTGGTTACAAGTAAATCCAACTATATCCTGTGACACAACTAACCCTTCATGCTGACTCTAAACGCTCCTCTGTTTCCCAACCAGATGATGAGTCGCTGGAGCTTCATTATGTAACAATGTCTGTCAGAAAAGCAAACAAATACAGCTGTAAAAGTCCAGTTGATTTGCAAATCTTTTAATCATCAAGTTCCTTTATTAGGAAATAAACAGAAAATTTAATGTTAACATTAGAGGTAGACCAATGAATCAACTGGCTGATTATCAGAATACAACCTTTTTAATAATCAGCAGCAACCACAGAAAGACTCATCTTAGTTGACCCAATAAGTACAGTATGCAATAAAAGTGCAATATTAAAAGTACAAAAGAAATGTACTTAGTGTGTCTTCCCTCAGAACCAAGTAGAGATTTAACTCTCATTAAGGCGTCTGCTCCATGCGGTGATATTAGTTAGGTCGTATTATGTTGAGGCTCGTGTTTAGGTGAGGTGTTTAGGCTTCCAGTTGTCAGCGTACATGCATCGTTATTGGCTTGGATCATATTTACTGGACAAACAATCAGCGACATCACCTAACACAGTGATTCTGAAGCCTCTTTTGTTTTTGTTTTTTTTTTTAAAAGAAAAGAAAAGAAGAATCCTCTTTTTCCCCTTCGTACATGCCACCATGTTGTAAAATGATGGAACAGCAGGAACTGGGTCACACCCACCAGCTGTTCTAGTTTAGCTGAGTTAGCTGGCTCACCCAGGATGATGGTTGATATTACTTTACATTCATTTCTGTCCAAACTTCCTCATTTCAACTATCGCTACTGAAGCGAGGACTAGCAGAGCTCTGGTGGCCAGGACAGCCTACAGCCGTCAGGACAGCCTACAGCCGTCAGGACAGCCTACAGCCGCCAGGCCAGCGGTCGTGGGATGGTTGACTGCTACTTCCACATGGAAAGGTCCAGAGATGACCTGCTGTGGCTTCAACCGAGCAACACCAGCAGAGCTGCAGCAGGACTTCCCTTTTTAGTGAATTTCATTTCAGTGGTGACAGCAGAAATAATCACTTCATGTTGGTGATGCAGTTAGCCTGGTTAGCCTGGCTGAGCTAAGCTGCAGACCAAGCCGCCAGTCACTGGTCTGTTAGTACAAGTAACACCACATATAAAAATAAAAAAAATACAATCACCCCGTACAGTTGCCACGGATGTAAAAACTAAGTGTGCTTATATCTTCTACAAAGTTGGATATTTTATCATGGAGGTCAGTTAGGATTTGCTCTGTCTTGGAGGCAGCACCTAGTGGTCAGTCAAGGGACTGCACACAAAAAAAAACTTGTTCCTTGATTGATTTAAACGTGGAAGTGGAGATGTTGCCTTTTAACTTGAACGTGGTTCTGCAGGTGCTCCAGACTGGCACAAATGCATGTCGACACCCTACGCAGGTGTCTACAGGTGTCTACAGGTGTCTACAGGTGTCTACAGGTGTAGCCTGTATGGACCTCAACAACTCTAAAGGTGAAAAATCTTTTTTTTTTATAAATACTGATGAGTACCTTTGAAAGTACATCCCAACAAATTCTCCAAATGATGACGGTGCATTGTAACACGCTGGTGTTTAAGTCGCAGCTGGTAGAAAAGCTAAATGTGGCCAAACTACGCAGTTTAAGTTCAGCTATCATTTCAGCGCCTCGCGCGGTTCAGTTATTTACATGGTTTGAGCCTGCAGCCCTTCTGCTTTACTCCCACTTCAGTTAATGCTCCTGTCTCGCAGTCAGCAGATGGATCCCTCTCCCCGTCTGCCTGGCAGCAACACGTAACGTTAAAGGGTCCATGCCGATCATACCAGCGTCAACGCATCATGTTCCTGGTTGTTGTTGCACAATCCAGAGATAATCTGAGTCAGCCCACATGGTGCAAGGGTGAGAAGTACGCCATGTCTTGCCTCACAGAGATACAGAGAGGGTGTATTTACAGCGTACTTTACAGTTTCAAGTAGATGATAAGTCCAAGTCCACTCCTATAGGTCACAAATCCTTCATAGAGCTTTGTGGGTTCAGAGGTCAACAAACAGCCCAGCCCTCGGTACAGTCATCAAGGTGAATATTGCTGCACCCAGTCTCGGCAGACGCCCCGTGGCCTGAATGAACATTTCATAAATGCTGATGAGCTGCCGGTAGATTACTGTTGGGCCAGCAGTTATTGCTGTGTAACATGTCTGGCCCCATTGTTTGAGGTGGGAACGACAATGATTAATTCAGCTGCACATTCAGCTACTTGGAAAGACCATGTGAAGAGGGATTACAGTCAAGGTTGTTGGCTGTGTGGCTGGAGGCCAAGAGTGGGAAACAGACATAGAAATGCAGAAAGAGAAGGGGGGGGGGTGAAAAAAAAAAGAGAAACACAGAGGAAAAAGAAGATGTATGAGAACCCCACGGTGAATGAGACTGCCTACTTATCAGCCCTGAGCGTGATGTGCACACAGAGGCCTTTCAGGGCTGCCAGGCACACAATAGCTTTGTTTGCTATGCAATAGAAACCAGTTGTTCACTGCTGAGTCAATATTTACTGCCTAATGGAATGTGTGTTCTGCTACTATCCCTGCTCAACAATACCATACCAGGTTGGAGGAGGGATGTTTCACCTCCCCTCCCTTTGCAGAAATCCTCAATCACTTTTTCGTCCTCCCCTCCCTCTTCTTTATCTTACTCTCCTTATCATCTCATTCCTTACTTCCTTCACTCCCTCATGTGCACCCAGGATTGTGTAACTCCCCCGTTGCCCCGCATCTTTACCTCCCATCTCCTGTCAATCACGCATTCTCTCACCGCATCTGCACCACCTCTCAGCAAGAAGAAAAGGCGGAAACGCCATATAAGGTGTTTAACCCCTTCAATCCTGCCGGCAACGATTGTTTTTTTGTTTTTTTTACTTCTGGAAGCTCTAAAAGTGTTTTTTCATATCAAAGGATAGTTTGTCTCCTAGAAATCGTTTTGCTGACATGTAGAGTGAAATGGTCACATGACCTCAGCCCTCAGAAGTAGCAGATGTTTTGGATTTTCTTAAAGACTCCATAGTGAGGTGTGCTGCATCACTCACGCCTACAGCTGAAAAAGATGCATTTGAAACTGACTGTGATGTTATTTTTATTTTCTTCATGTGTAAATAAGTCAAAGAAAAAAAAAATGTGTATTTAGACTATTTGATTTTCAACTGGTGTAAAAACCTACATTTTCACAAACATAACCAACATAAGATTTAAAATATCTCTCTCTCTACATATATATATATATATACATATATATGTACATATATATGTACATATTATGCGTAAGGAAGGTCTGAGGATTGAAAAGCATGCTCTTATTTTGCAGGGAAAATTTGGGAATTAAACGGGCTGCGTTTTATGCAAAAAGTGAGACAATTTCTGTTTTCCAAATCCAACGTTCTGCCAAGTCGGCAGCACTAACAGAGATTGAGATGGCTCAGTGATGAGATCACGGCACTAAAAGAATAGTCCCTTTGTCCCCGAGCTTGTTCTTAGACAGTAAATGTGATACATGTGGTATTTACACCGTGGCTTCTGATAAGCAGGAGCTTAATCACGTTTATTTCCTTAAAAGGTGCATTCACTAACATTCCCTCCTGGCTAAGTGGGTTGTACAGTTGATTCAGGAGCCGTCTGACACACACCTTCAGCCAGGTGTGGATGGATAACTAGAAGCATGAAGAATGTTGAGGGTTTTTTTCAGTTTTTTTTCTTTTTTTCTCCCATGGGCCACCCCAGCAATCCATTCCACTCAGTCATGCTTCAGTATGGTTTCCTCGCAGCCCCGAGGATTTCTAAGGAGAGGACAGTTGTAGGAGTGACGGAATGGGGGCTGTGTGTAGTGGTGGTGGGGGGGTGTTTCCATAGTGACACCAAGGCAATGAAAAGATTGGACCACTGGAGTGTGCAGTGGGTGACAGTTGTGTGTATATGTGTGCACGCAGATTCACTTCTGGAGCTAGACACAGTGGAACCATTCATGATCTACTATCTGGCCCCCAGTGGCCTTCACTCTTAAATCAGAGCCAGCCTGAGGAGTTCACATCCCTGCAGTCTTCTCTTTGCACCCGAATCTCCAGTACATTGTAATAAAATGTATTAGAAAACAAGATTTTATGCGTTCCATCGGCTCCATCCGCCGACAGATTTGCAGTCAACACATTTGAAACTGATGGCTTTGAGTTGTGTTTTTTTCAAATGTTTTGTTTCATTTAGAAGGAGACATTAATTCCCTCTAAATGTCCTTTCTGCATGCAGATGAACTGTTATCATAAGTCTGGCTGCTAAAAAGCCAAATCCTTTCAATAAACTGGCATTAACATCTGTCCACATTCCAAAACAAAATCACTTAACTGCTGCTGTTACCAACTTGCGCTGCAGTGAGCAACAGCCATCAATATTATTTAACCAGGGCAGTTAAGGCCTCATCTAATCGCCTTTTAGTGCCATTTTCCAGTGAACTTGACCTTTCGCTGAGTGCACTGGCTGTGGTTGTGTGTGGTCAGAGTGCATTTAACGGCAATTTGTCAATGAAATGACTTAAAGCATGTGCAGTTTGAGTAAAGATCCCCCCCTCCGCCCTAAGCATACATTACAAGAGGAATAATTTTCAAAGGGGGCGTTGATTGTGTGGAGCCCATATTAATGAAAAATGTGCTCTTTGATAGAATTGGCTCTTACTGAAGACTATAACGTAGGCACGGCAGCCTTGAAAGAACTGCATCAAATTAGAGCTGAAATGTTAAATCTGGTGTAATACCTTGAAGAGTAATTTGAAGATAAGACCATTTCTCATTTGGCATATGAAATAATTAATTATCTCTTTGGTAGAAATCTTAACAAGCCTACTTAGTATGCATGCAAAATTTGGAATTGTGAAATCAAATTGACATCATTAAGTTATTATGTGTTAGATTACATCTATTTGTTCTCAAAAGGTCCCACAGAGTCGAGCTGATGATTAAGTAATGAAATGAAAATGCATGATTAAATCAATGGCAGTACATATTAGTTCTGCCGTACCTTCTAAGGATGCTAGCATTAATGAGGAGGGGGCTGCCTGAACATTACAGAACTAAGAACTGCTACCCCGCATCCAAAATAGCTGCGACACCATTTCAAAAGGAAATAAAAACAGAAGGCAACGATTTGTCACAGCTGAACAAAGGAAACTTGTTCAATGTGACAGAGAAACTGAGAAGAATGATACTGAAATTATTATTAGTATTATTATTAGACGGAAATAAAGAGTTACCATGTTTTTGACAGGCTGGTGACCTCCTGCCCATCTTTACTTTGGAGACGCTGACCATTTAACCCAGTTAGATGGAGGATGTTCCTCCAGGTGGTTTTTAGAGGACTTCTGACTTCGCCAGTCCTTTGTTGCCCATGTGTCACCTTTATACAGTCATCAAATTCAAAATTAGCTAATGATCTTGGTGAAATTATGTTGCATTTAACTTCTATTTACTGCCTGTGTTCCATTGTGAATAAAATGTGGGTTTATGAGAGCTGAAAATGATCAAATTTTGTTTTATTTCACATTTTACATCTTTTATGAATTTGGGATTTTGATTTGTTCGTATGGAGCCTGAACAGCTTCTGATTGGCCGTTTTCAGTCTAGTGGCGATCGTAGATCTGAAACTGACCTATGAACGAAGCGCCTCTGTTCTGTTCATGTTGGGTTTTAACATCGAATTTAGGGCTGCGAGTCGTTTTCGCCCTCGTGGGAAGATGAATGTCGGTGAAAATGTCATCCAGGTTCATCTAACAGTTCTACAAACCAAAACAATGAAAATGTCAAGAAAGCACGCGTGAAGAAGCCAAAGAATGTGAAAGTCACTGAACACGAATATCAGTGCAACTCTTCAGTTTGCTTAGCCGTCTTTATCAGGAAAAAAGCTGAGTTTGCAATAAAGAAATGAAACTATTATGAATAAAAACATGGATCTGACACAGCAAAGCACAGTGTCCTAAAGCTGTCTCATTTGAAATGGAAAGATTCTTCGTTAGCAATTGTTTTATTATGAAGCAAAGATGACTTTCCTCCTCCAGGTAGTTTCAGTTCAGTTTTAATATTTGGTGTGATGCAAGGAGACACAATGGCATAAAAAGCAGCGCTTCAGCTCTGCTGCCTCATAGCGGGTTAAATGGAGCGGAGGGCAATGAACAATTTTGCAACAATCCACCTCCTCTGTGCTGCCGCAGGTTGTTCTTCCCCCTCTAAACCCATCGCTTCCTGGTGTTCCGGCTTAAAGCTTTACCCTGTGGGGTCCCAACAGGCTTGAATAAAGCACAAGTGGATGCAGCAAGTTGCCATGGAAACTTAATAAGCCTGCAGTTGTAGTGAGAGACGGAGTCAACTACAGTACCCAGTGAAGCGTGGGTCTGAAGGAAATAAATTGAATGCTGTGGAGGGGAGGAAAAAGATGCAAGGGGGACTGCATGTTATTGTGAAATAACCTTTTAAGTCAGAATTAAATATTTTGTCAGGAGCGTGCAGCTCTGAGGTGCCAGCAGCCCCTCCCTGCAGCCCTCTCTGATGTGCATGAGGAAGGCAGGAGGTTAAACAACTGTCTGTGCTGTCACAAGTCTACTCTGGTTGGACTGGGCCGCCGTCTGCTGCGTGTCACAACCAGTGACCGAGGATGCTTGGCTGCCTTTTTCCCTGCTCTTTTCCTAAACCTTACCTACAGCTGTCACTGTTGGGCCATTACGTCGCACTTGTCTCCAGGGCGCAATTGATGTGCCTTTGGCTGTCAAAGCTCAAAAGCCTCCAACACGCCATCTGATTTCCAAGCATCCTTTATGCCACATTCATTAACCACCAATCTATCATTAATTATCGGCTCCTGGCATTTATGTAGGGGCGGGGAGATTGATAGCGGGGGGTTTGGGGGATGGCATGCTGATTGAGCCGATCTATAATGGCTCACAACAAGCAAGATACCTCTTAACTTTTATTTATAAGAAGGGCCCTCTTCACCACTTGCCAGAGGTGTTGTTCATTTGTCTAGCTAACCCGATAACGCGAGTCCTCACGGCAGCTGGAAAACAGCTTTATCTTCATTCTCCAGGTCTCTCAGGGTCCGTCTCCATATGTTTCTGGACAGCTCAATGATCATCTCTCTTTAACTCCACGGGCTTCTCTTTTTTTCTCTCTCTTACCCTTTAAAGAAACAAATTAATTCCCCTCTGAGGCTTAAGTCCGCAACCATCCAATATGTGCTCATCCATAAATATGTATGTAACTTAAAGGTGAAGCATTTTCTTTTAATTTAGGGTTAGTTTGCAGCTTGGTTGCCCAGAGAGTCCTCCGTTATTTAGCTTTGCATAGAATTAGCTAGATGCTGCATTAAAAAAAGAATAAATGGTTTGAGCCCTACCCATAGACTGTATACAACCGACGCAGCATCCAGCCAGGTCACCTGTAGGTTTACATGTTATAGAAAGGTGAGACCGGAAGTGCTGAGAAGCTGTCTGGAACACCCACCAGTTAGCTGGTTGTAGCTTAGCTGGATGAGCTTCTGCTAACCCAGGATGATAATTCCACTTGGAAGAGAACTGGAAGTATTTTTCCATAGCTGCTGACTGCAGTCAAAGTGTGTCTCACACTTGTTGCATGAGAGTAGGCAGCTATGCTATGTTTCATGATCAGCTCGGCTTCTTCTACCGCACACTGAACCAGCAGTTGCTGGCTTCTTCGCGTCTTAGCCAGTCTGACACCGCTGGTGGAGAAACCGTGAGTTGGACCAGCTGGCAGCGTGGTAGCAGGACCTCCCATAAAAATGTTAAAGGCCTGCTGCAGTTAGCATGGCTAAATTAGCTAAGCTTTGTCCTCAGATCCTTCCAGACCAACCAAAGCCAGTCACGCTGGTCCGTTAGTAAGGTCCACACAAGAACAAGAAAACACAATCTCTTTAAAATATGAGCACATTCACAGCTCTAAAGTCAATATAATGCAGAGAACTAGCAGCTAAAACAATAGCAACAGTGGCTGGCTGTCAGTCAAGCATGTCAATGACATCTTGGCATCTGATTGGTCAGCTTTATTTCTTATAAATTAATCTGATGTGGTTAAATAAAATAAAAAAAATCCACCCTCCGTGCAGTTGTCATGGATGAAATATGTAAGCAAACTTTTTTTTTTTTTTTTACCAGGCTGCAAATATGTTGAAAATGTGCTGCAAACATGGAGGGATTTGCTCTGTTTTGGAGCCAGCACCTAGTGGTCAGTCGAGGAACTGCAACAAAGTGTTCTTTCTGGATGAGCTTCAACCCAGATGGGATGGTTCCTGATTGGCTATTAAAGAAGGTCTTGCACATACCTAGAAATCATCCAGAAGCTCAGCCTACGTGTGTCGAGCAAAAGCTCTATAGTCTCTTTCCGTCCCTCTGTAGACCTGATACTATTTAAAAACTTTTTAAGATGCAAAAAATTTAGCACTGTCTTATCTTTTGACAAGTCGATAAGGCAGCATAATTGTTTTCTGCTGTGCTGCAGTTATTGACTCATGAGTTGGGCAGTTCAGACGACAGCCCTGGGAGACACAAACACACACCAGCACACCCAGAGTCCTTGGGTTGCTCACAACATTTCATTTTCTGTGACTCACCTGGCAGCGGGAACGATATTAAAAGTAAGAACAGGGATCAGACCTCGGATAACACAGTGTAACAAGAAAAGGGGAGCGAGCGAGACGGAGATGGAGAGCTGAGACACAGGAACAGAGAGAGCGGTGGAGTTAGACAGGGGAACAGGAGTAGACGTGCAATGAACACCCGCTCTGGAGCGCTTTATCCTGCATTGTCACACTCTGTTATCCCAGCAGTCTTCTTGATATTTAGTGACAAAGCCTAGATTAAGGCTGCCTACCTATGGCTGCTGTCCCGACTCAACCCTGCAGAGCACAAACGGCCAAAGAAGAAGCCTTCTGCTCACAGCCGATGACAGAGAGTGCACCGGGAGAAATCTGCAAGGTTTCAAGTCTAAGACGGGGTCAGTGTCAAGGCCAAAGATAGACTTGTTACACTGGACATTATTCCAGCCCAGGTCACGAGGGAACAGAGGAGATCAGCAGGTTTCATTAAAACCCCAGTGTGGTTGTCCAGTTGGCTGACTGGCCTGCAGGTTCTGGGAAGCACTGAATACAGAGAGGGTCATTGGAGGTGGTTGACAGAAAATGACCTCTGTGTATTTTAGCCCTCAGAGGTTATTATATGCTGTTTCACCAAGGGCCCACAAAGGGCCGGCCTTGACTGCAGTTCGGTCTGGCGGTTTATTATGGACAGGGGTGATGTAAACAGAGCCATCCAGAGGCTCAGGAAGCCGTGGAGCACTGCCAGCCACAACAATGCTTGCGTGACTATCACTGGAAACAGTTCACTGGATCATCTGTTCTGCTGCTGTTTCGCTTCAAAAGATGTTTGTTTTAGAGCACAGTTGGCAAACTCAAGGTCCAGGGGCCAAATCCGGCCCACCACTTCAATTTAATCTGGAACACAAGAGCGTGCAAAGACGATCCCAAACTTCTAACTGGAACATTTCTGGAGAAATTTCAATGTGACTGACGGCCTGTTTGATTCAGTTCTGACATGAAAAAGACGAATAACTGAGGTGGAGAGCAGCTGCTTTAAGGTGGAATAACTGAGGTGGAGAGCAGTTGGTTTAAGGTGGAATAACTGAGGTGGAGAGCAGCTGCTTTAAGGTGGAATAACTGAGGTGGAGAGCAGCTGCTTTA
>JBAMYA010000013.1:2831974-2843442 GCA_037176975.1 Arrhamphus sclerolepis
TGGTGTGTGATGGCTTTTTAGTTGTTATTTTTTGCTGTTGTTGTTTTATTTGTTGTTTTTATTATGTAAAGCACTTTATTACAACTGTATGAAAAGCGCTTTATAAATAAAGTTTGATTGATTGATTGATTGATTGATTGACAGCCCGATCTGGAGCGTCAGGGTGAAAGCTACATATTCACATCATAGTTGGACGTTTTTGTTGTTTGTCAACTTTGTGCATTTGTGAAAATGTAAAACTACCGATCTGAACTGCAGCTGGATTCTGATGTTTACCGCCTCTTGTAATCGATATAGTTGAGTTTTCTTATTCCTCGTTTAGATGATGAGAATATATAAACGAGGAATAATAAAACCGGCTTCCAAGGAAAGATAGTATGCTATGACAACATAACGGTGCACTAAAGGCTGCGGGTAAACGGGTCAGCCTTGACCGTAACAGGGTTTACACCTACAGCACAAGCAGATCAATCCACTCGCACCATGACCGGTGGCAGGTTTGCGGTCCTGTGTGGTTACATGTCAGAGCCAGCAGAGCTGTGGCCAATGTTAAATGTGTTGTCTGCATTGACCTTTAGTTAATGGTGCTGGCACTCCTTTTCAAAGGTCACATTATACATTTCAACCAATCACCGCTCATTGCATTAACTGTCTGCGCGCTGGCGACTGCTGGAAACAAACCTTGAGGAAGATCAAAATACAGTACGTCATGTTTGGGCCGACCCACATGTAATGATGTGTTCAGCATGTGATGAGGTGATGGTGATAATCAGTTTCATGGTAGATTTGATAGGATAACATGACATGACCTTTGCAGAGCCTTATATGTGTGTGTGTGCAAGGTCAGGCTTGTTTTACTATCAATATTTATGATAATGACATATAAGAGCGTTATTACGCTCTGCATCACAGACAGGCCACCTGTATTTTCGTAGCGTTGTCCGCCACTAGAGAGAAAGCAGTTTGGAGAATTGGACAGCATGAGAAAGAGCGTTCACACATTTATTGCCAAAGCAGATTCTTCAATTACAAAGCAAAGCAGTCTGCTTTGGCAAATTATAAATTGTGATGGCTGTCTTCATTAAGTTGCATTATTAGCCATATTAGCATAAAGTGCATAATTAAATGTGATTATCAGTAATTATTCACATAAATTACATTTAGGTCACTGATCACTGAAGGAAAAAAGGAAAGGAAGTCTGCTGGTGTTTTATTTCCAGCTTTTAATTTGACTGTCCCCATTGTGAAAAACAAAGTTAAAATTCATTTCCAGTTGTTTTGTTTTGCTGAAGAGTTTGTAAAACTCCTTTAAACTTTTTTCTTTCTGTTCCACGAGCCAACATGCCCACGTGCATGACAAGTCCTACCAGGAACTAAGAAAAGTTGCAGTTCCTCTTCTGACCACTGGGTGCTGGCTCCAGAAGAGAGCAAAGCCACACTGACTTCCATCTTAGGCCCAATCACATATCTACCCCTTAGCCCCTCCCCTCGGTTTTGCGCGTTCACGTGTGGGGAGGGGCTATCTCTATTCTCATTTGGATGAAGGGGAAGGGCTAAAGGGGGGGTCACAGCCCTCCAAATGAAGCCAGTCCAGGACCACACTTCACACAAAGGGGTTGAAGATTTTTCCCAGCATACACCGGAGGAGTCAACAACAACGGAAAGCAGGCGCTCACAAATGTAAAGTATATGTACTGTTATGTAATTTTTACATCCTTAACGACACATAGACGTACATTTACGGGTGCACTGCTGTCCATCTGTCACCGCTGTTGTTGTCTCTGGTGCGGTCCCGTTCACTACTAATCAATAACGTTCATACACTAGCTTGGTTGCTAATGTCTCTAACGTTAACGTTTATCAACAGAGCCCTCAGTGTCGCTAACGTTAGTCACTGATGTCATTTTGCTAACTTCTCCAGCTGATAACAGGTCTCTTTTCTGGTATTTTGTGACTGTAAAATATCCTTCAGAGAAGCCAGAGGAAACCCATCAGCTCATAACACTGCGGGCCGTGTATGAGCAGTGGTTGTCATGGAAACCTGCCGTTTCATCTGATGTATAGAAACTAGTAACGACGAAGGGGTGTCTCATTTCCTAGGGGAATGTAACCCTCACCACTTCCTTTCAAGGGGTGAGTGGTAGGGCTAAGGGGGAGGGCTAAGGGGGAGGACTAAGGGGTGGGGCTAAAGGGGGGTGGGGCTGAGGGGAGGAATGGGACTGGGCCTTAAAATGACTAACTTTTGCATCAGAATTAAACATATTTACAGCCTGGTCTGAAAATCAGTTTTGGTCTCTGTAGTTAGATTTTACATCCATGACTACAGGGGTGAATTTTTTTGTACCACATCAGATAAATTTAAATGAAGCAATAAAGCTGACCAATCAGAGGCCTATGCTGTTAGTTTTAACAACTCTGTCCCGCCTCTTTGCAACATGGCGCCACGTGATTCAAAGAGAAGTGGACTTCAAAGGCTGTCCCTAGAAAACCTTCATGGAGGGTTTAGCTACGGGCGGCAGAAGGCTTTGTCATTTTTAGCTGAACGGGTCCCCCTACAGGTGTGGCGGTTGAATACTTTTATGACATTAAAAAGTCCTTGTTTACTCTCTTGGGGAGTCACTCATGTCGTCTTCTCCTCTCATCTCGTCTGCCATGATGTTAAACTCTGCGAGCTGACTTCATGGTTGTGACATCGTGCCGTAAAAGTGAAACAAAGCTGCTTGTAGAGACGTCAGACTAACGTTGGCTGGTTTTTGCTGACAGTGGTGATGGGAGCTAGACAAGGCTCCTCACTGGTGATCAAATATTCCTTCAAATGTCAAACTGGGAGGCCAAATTTTTCCAAATGTTCAGTATTTTTAACAGCATTTACTATGGTTATATTCTGGTAAAATTACACCCGTGCAAAGCTGTTCTAATTATTAATTGGAGCTCAGTGATATTTTTAGCATCATTAAAGTCATAAAATAAAAGAGATGCATTTATTTGGTGACAATTCAACAACAGACGTGCATTTATATATAACTGCTTTTACATGAGACGCAGGACAAAACCTCTTTCAAATCATTTCTGCTCAGTGGGAAACAAGAGCGGGGACATTTTCATGCAGTGTCTTACATCGTCATGGCAACATGCTGAAAAGGAGATTGCCAAATCTTTTTTGGTGGACTTGGTGAGGTAAGGGAACAGCCTGCCAGCCTCTGGTGGAAGAGACGAAGTCAAAACAAAGCAAGAGTGCACGTGTGCACGTAGGTGTGTGCGCATGTGTGTTTACATTTGTGTTTGTTGGAAAAATGCTGACTGGAGAAAAGTGGGTTTCTTCAACAGCTCACAAAGCCATGAAAACATGTGATGACAGAGTCTGGTGAGCAAACTCTATGGCTCATACGGCCACACACACACACACACACACACACACACACACACACACACACACACACACACTCACAGGCGCTTTCACACTAAAGGCTGTCACAGCAGATGGAGCCACTTAAATTTTGCTACAAGTACCTGCCTGGAATATGAGAAGCATTTGAAATCTGCGACACCAGCTTGTAGCCAATGTGGGTGTTTGTATCTCCAGATTATGTTGCAGTTATAATCCACTGAAGCATGGATACGCAATTTAGGCAACTATTGCTTCAATTTAGACCAAAGAATGTATCTGTGTGTTTATATTTAGACACCCTGGGCTGTCAGCTGAATACTTCTCTGTGATGGGTGAGTTGAGACTCCCACTTTACATAAAAGCCCAGAGAATCAAGTGACTGGCATGTTGCTGCACAAGAACCATTTTTAATAATCAAATTCCCTTGTGGATTGAGAGAGAAATATGTTTGCCTGTGTGTGTGTGTGTGTGTGTGTGTGTGCATGTGTGTGTGTGTCTGTTCGCTCCTGTTCTCATTAAGATCTACAGTACAGGGTCCTGCTTCAATGTTGTTTCCTGTATAGCCTATTACTGCTACCTGCCCCGGGGTTGGAAGTTGAAGCCTGAGACAAACAACGAGCTGTGTGCAGTAAAATGCACCCAGGAGATTAGTGTGGCGAGGAAATCGGGGTGTGTAAGAGGGGTGAACTTAAGGTTGAGTCAACCTGAGGCCACAATGGGCTGCAGTGGAAAGATGATTCCAGCAAAGCTTTTAGTGTGGAGGGCAGGTGACACGAGGGGGTGGGCGGACGGAGGAAACATTTTCTGTAATTTAATTCAGAAAATAGAGAACTGCATTATTAAAAGATTATTGCACAAAACTATAACCTTGACTGCAACCTTTTCACATTCACGTCACAAAGAAAACTACACCGTCTTCTGATGGGGTTTTGTCGCCTCTCAGGACATAATTAAACATCTTCGGGTCCTTTTTAAGGTCTTAAAATGTGATAAATAACACCACATATGAACATACGAGAAATTCACAGTGTATTTGTTTACTCTGCAAAAAGGAAGTCAAAATGCCAAAATAGTGTGGGAAAACCACGTGCTCCATTATTTAAGCAAATGCACTCGTTTAATTGATCATCAGCAGCGATGAGCACCTCTATAAAGAAAAAAGTTAAAAACAAAACGCTAAGGAGGAAAGACATCAGGAGTTATCTTCCCAACAAGCAAAGTTACATTGAAAACGTCCTGAAAACACGGCGTGCGTCCAAACACCCTTTTGATTTGGTCGAAAAGTGAAAAGTCGTGACTTTTGAGATGTTTTAAATTACGTTTATCACAACATTTTTATTCATACTGAAGAAAGACGTCCATGGACATCAGCTGTTTGGTGGGTTAGAGTTGACCATGAACCAGGGGATTGAAATCATTGAAAAAGACGCACAATCCCACCAAAAGTTGACGTCAAAGTCAGTTCGCCCAGAGGTCACACAGGAACATGAGCTCCAGCCATGTACAAGTGTGAAGCAGTTTTGTTGTTTTATCAGATATAACTTCCAGTCAATTTAAGATGTGAACAGAAAATACAGAAACCCGACTAAACCTAAATAGAAACTCTTAAAAGAGTTAAAGCTGTGCTTGGTTTGGAAGGAGGTCGCACTAAATACTGACTTTTGTGCGTACAGTTACATTTTTGTGTGGTTTTATATTGTTTACATGTTGAGGTTGATGTGGGTTGATCTGGGTTGGAAAATCAGCCAATCACCGTACATTGCATACTATCACTATATTTCACTATGCTTGTGCTTTTGCAACGACACCTTTATCCATTTGCACAGTACATTTCAGTTTGCTAAAGACTGAATCTTTAAATTCGCAGTCTAGTTTAAACAGACATCAAGCACCTGAGACGTGAATGTCATATAACACAACAACAGACCAGATCCAGGAACTGACACAGAAACATGGACAGCTCACAGATACAGCGTAAGGTCTTCACCTGAAGACTCTCACAACCCTCACCAGCTAGTGTCAGGGTTTAAAGCAAGAGAGGGATATGAAGTCATCGTGTGTCTCTACCGACTCCAGTCTGTCTGCTTCAGACTCTGTCATTAAGAAACAGGCCGTACTTCTACCGTGTCTTTGCCAACCCGGCAGAAATTCAGCAGGTGTTGGTGGGGACGGCTCACACTGATACTGTCAGTCACCATGTTTTCCAATTACCATAGCCGGCACACCAACATGATTGCCTGATTGGCAGTGTTATTTCCGTGGCAATTATTGTGATTCTGATTATGTCAATCATTTCACTCTCTGCTCCATGTGCATCAAATAGCAGTAACTCCAGCTCCTCGCTTTTCACTTCCCCTCATGTGTCTAATGGCTGTTTGAGGTACATTCTCTGTTTTTTACAGTAGAAAAACTTTTTAAAAATTCATGTCCTGCTTGCCTCCAGCGCTATTACCTTTGAGCTCGGTAGCTCATTCTAAATTACTAACGGTCTGTATATGGTCCCCATAATGATCATTTTCACTCGGTGTCAGTAATAATTGTGAGGTTAGTTCTATTATAGTGCAAGCTCAGGGCTTCTGGTTTTATCTTACTGTTCCTTGTATTATTCATGTCATCTTCGTGTCTTTGACTTTTGCTACAGCAACCTCCATTTAAGCTGCAATTATTACTATTACCTCTTCCAGACTCTACTTAAAAAAAAGAAAAAGAAAAAGGAGGGAAAAGGCCTTTTGTTCATTATCATCATCATTGTTACTACCACCATCATCATCATCTATTTACCACACAATTTAATTAGGGAGCCATCAGATGAAAGGTCACCACGGCAATCAGTCCTTGGAGAACATGTTTTTCTTCTCAGGGACCGTTCCACTGGGCCAGGCGCTACGTCTAAGCATGGCTAATGACTTTACTTTGCCATTTTGTGGCCACAGTGACACCTGCTCTTTTGAACTGATGTCTTATCCACAGGTGCAAAGTTTGAACAGGGCGAAACATAGTCATACAGAATAAGCAAAAAGAGTAAAAGCTGTCAAGGCTGTCAGAAGATGCTTTACTTATTAAGACCCTGCTTCTTCATGGGGGGGCTTGTTGGCCTTGATAGTTCCTGATGAATTGGAGAGGAACCCAGAGCACTGGTCTGCTGTGACCAGCTGTGATTCAGCCTGAATCCCAGTTCTGGTTGAGGTCACTCGTTGGTGCTGAACATCTCTGCTTTATGTCTCTGTGCTGTTTCAGCTCTGACATGAATTCAGAGGTAACATGCAGTATCACACCATCACCACACAACCCCCATGCACTCATTTACGTCCACCACACTTCACCAACACCAAAGCAGTATGTCTTTATCTTTTCACTCTTCACTGTTAGTGATTTTAGACAAAATTAGCCTCAGATACCAATAAAGTTTATTAGATCAGACTGAAGGACACATTCACCCTGACTCTCACCTATGCACAAGAAAATTAACCCTCAACATATATGCAGACACAAAATATACATATATTTATATGTATACACACATGCACAAATAGGGACCCCTAGGTATAGAGGCCTGTATTTATTATTACTGGTAAATATTTGTAACAAGCAGCAAGTTCACTGTCAGCAGTCTGCTTTGGTATATCTGATTCTGTTGTGATTTTTTTTTTCTAAGTTTGAATTTTCTGCCATATTATTTTCCAGAAGTGGTTTCTGCCAACCAGCACAGAAATCGAAACAAAAGCGTTGAACTGGTCTGTATTCTTGCTCAAAGACAAGTCAGCTGATCTCCATCAATCCAACCCTATATGTAATTAGTGTCATGACCTAATATACAATAAATTAATATCAGATACACGATCCCATACGGTTTCACACTGAAGCACTTACATAAAACCTCAGTGAAGTTTTTATGACCATCATTACCAAACGATGGGAGTATTCCAGTGTTTGAAGTGTGATGCAACAGGCAAACAGACACATTCTCCAACAATGACCCATATCTGGACGACAGCGGCCAGACTGCTCCGTCTCACACACCCACGTGGGCACATGCCCATAATGACCTTAAATATCGCCATCTTATCTCGCCTGAACTCACTATGGCACGCCGCCTGATCAAAGCAGAAAGCAGCAGCCTTCGGTGTGCGTTGCGTGTGTGCTCGAGTTTATCTCAGCAGCTGCTCAGTCAGCATACTCCCCCGTCCAAGGGGGGTGGCGGGGGGTCCACGCAGCATGGCTAAAGAACTCATCAACAACCTCAGGCGCCGCGTTTGGTGTGTGGGATGATGTGCTGCAGACTCAGCCTCGCCCCTCCAACACACAAACACATCATCACCACGGATGCGCCTGTATGCACGTTAACATGCTTACTGTCTGCATTCATCCAGCAAATATGCTTGTTACCCACGAGGACGGGCATTTTTTAACGGGGGTTAAGATTGCGGAGTGCAGGGTCCGTTATGAAAAACTCAGAATTTGATTTGTTATGAATGCAAAGCACAAAGCTAAAAGCTCTTGGGGTATTTAGTATCTGGCTATAGGCTTAATGAGTTTGCGTGTGCGTGGAACAGCTATGGGGTGCATCAATGTGTGGGATGCACGAGTGCAAATGTGTGTTTGTTTTGTACTTATCAAAGGGGGCGAGCTTTCTAGAAGTGTAATACATTTATGTGATGGCTAGCGGCTGGAGGCGGATGGTCTAATTCACTCCCAGAGGCTAATTCCATGCTAACAAGTCAACGATGCCACATGCTTGTCCTTGCCCACAGCCCAGTGGGTCGCTCTGAAAGCAAACCAATTAGCCAGCCTCGCTTTGGGTCTGTCAAACCCCTCCTAAGAAAGTCACTCTAAACTTTTCCCCTTGGAGGCTTTTGAATGAGGGAGGTCTGTGAGGAGCGTAGAAGCGCTGTGCGTTAATAAGCCTGTATCGCTGACATGAAAGCCGTCTAGCCAGTGACATCAAATACACAAGGCTAAGCTGCCTTGCCAATTAGCTAAAATAGCTATTTAATGGCAAATCATGTAGCCAGCAGAATGAAATCACTTCTAATGCAAAAAGTGAGGAGATAAATAGAGCTTTAATGGATGTTTTAGCATGCTGGGGCTTTCTTTGTGAAAACTTGCTGTGGCCCATCAGTCTGAGTTTGAGCACGGCAGCAAACACGCTGGTGTCAGGACCGGCTAAATGCACGGACTTGACACCGCGCAGGATTGCAGCAGTTCCACGTGGGAGTTGCTAATTGGATGGTAATTAATGAAATGGAGGCCAGTAAATACCTTTGTGCATAGGCTTGCCAAGGACATGGAGGTGAGGGAGGGAGCCTGTGAACCAAAGCAGGAGATGGAGAGAGAGCTGCAGGACAGACACCTTTTCGCCGTCGCTCCAGCTAATCCCCATTCCTTTATCCCTCTCCTCAACTGCTAAATAAAACTACTCCCCATCCTCATCACTCCTTTTCCACTCCTCTCCCCTCTTCTCCTTATCAGGCCCCCTGCCTATTCTATCTTCCACCAACTTGACTTGTTTCCATGGAAACACAGGATAAAAAGAGTTACTTCGAGATTAAATCAAAGATTTTGAAGTGCCGAAAATATTACAGGCTCTTTTGAATCATGTTCCCCGACTTCAGGATGATACTCCTGTTTTCTCTCGCCCCAACTTCACTGAGAAAGCAGACGGAGCTGCACAGCCTTTTCACACACTGATGCAACTGTAAGTCCGGTCCATCTCTGTGGGACCAATGAAATGGCTTTTGAGCTGGCAGTCTTTCTTTCTTACAGTTTTCTTTATCTGTTCTCTGTCAGTTTCCCACAAATCTGTCCGAGCAATCTGTCAGCTGCCGTCGCGGACGTCCAGAAGAGGATTTCAGTCTGCATAATTGATGTAGGCTGGAAAACGGGACGAATCCTGAAAAAGATTGTTGGGATGTTTCTATAGGACACTGATAAGGTTCTGTCTCCTGATACAGAGCAGCATACCTGACAGTACGCCGTGTTGTCTTCAACAGTCATCTCTTTGATCCTGATCACCATCCAGTACACTTCAAAGAGTAGCTGGAGTAGCCGGTTCTCTCAGCCTAAATAAACAGCAGCTTTGTGCTTCGGCGCTCTGCTGGAGGTGTTTGCTAGATTGAAAAAACAGATACAGACAATTGTTGTGTTTCCATCGAATCACATTTCATGGTTCATGGTTCACAGCAGTAGACATTTCTGAAAACAAATCTACTGTTATAGTGTACCAGTTCTGCAGATGCTAAATTGTCAACCTGGCTACATGTTCTTCCTCAAACTCTTAGTGATTTCACTTCCTGGGCCTCTCCTGGCCCAACGTTTGAGACTGATCAAAGGGTTCGTCAACACATTTGAGGAGTGAGAGCTGGCTAACTTATGACAAAATCAGAGCTGTTTTCTGTTGCAACTCAGTGAAACAGAATGTGAGAAACTTGACAGCCCATTTCTAAGACTTTTCCATCAGTGAATGAGTCAGAAAAAAAGTGGGTTCCAATATCTGTTGTATTCCACTGAGTCAAATCATAAGGTACCAGCAAACTGAAAAAAGCTGCAAAAGAAAGGCCCTCATCTCCTCCGACCTTCTCTGACCTAACCTCTTCATGCAGAAGGCTGAAACAAGTGTTGCGTGCAGGTGAAGACTTTTTATTTTCTGCCCATGGAAGCAAATCAAATTATGAATGTCTAAGGCGTGCTAGTAAAACAGTAAAACCACATCCAACAATAAGGATATTCATTGATCATTTTCTGCTGAGGGAAGCTGTCGCCATCAGGGAGCATGGTTTCCACAGGGGGGTGATTGGTCTGCAATAATGTAGTGGTGGGTGGTACATATATCAAAGGTACATCCACATGGATGTCAGGACTTACGGTTTCCTTGCAGAGCATTACAACGTGATGAGATGTTCATTTATTAAGTTAAAATAAATGTTCTTTCTTTCTGTCCAGTACACAGTCGGGTGATCCGATCTGGCTTCCAGTTAGCGCTGTAGTGAGTCATCTTCAACCTTTGAGTGGAAACCTCTGTCACTTGTCCAGATGCTCAGTGCAGATGAGTGACGAGCGATCCGTAGTGACACCAGTAGCATGTAAAGCTTTTATCGGCGGCCTGCTGAGCGCATCGCTCCTTTACACATGGCTGAGTCCTGAAGGAGATGAAAGTGTGCGTTACCTGATGGGGGGCAGGCATGTACGCATGTATGCATTTCATCTAGACCCCTGATGACGTGTACAGCTGCATGTTATCATTTAGTCGCTGGTTGTCACAATGGTGTCCAGCAAACAATGTGGGCCTGGTCAATAACTGGCAAACGTTCTGGTTCAGACCTGATCTGATTAGAAGAGACGAAATTCATCCCACTTTGGATGGAGCGGCTCTCTGATCCAGTAATCTGACCAAGTTTAACGATAGTCCCAAAGTCTGGCCAGAGTCCAGGCCAGGAGGCAGAGTTGTGGTCCTAAACCCTTCTCCATGCTTCAGTTAGAGCAGTCACCCACCAACAACCCCATTAGTAATGTCTGCCACCAGACCATCCAAATTTTAAAAATCTAAATCTAATTATGGAAAGATGTGACACCCTCCAATTTAATTCCAATTAAAATCAGTATTATAGTACAATGGATTGAGGACAGAAATATGATGATCAAAAGCAGATTGTTTAACATTAGAAGCTCTTTTGGTAAATGATCTGATCTCTGATCAGCAGTTTGACCTTCTCTGTCTGACAGAAACTTGGCTGCAGCAAGAAGATCATATTAGTCTGAATGAATCGGCTCCACCTACTCATACTTATTACCATATTCCTAGAAACCCAGGTCGAGGGGGCGGAGTAGGGGCAGTTTATAATTATAGTTCATCATTCAACTTTAGGCCAAGACATAGTTTTACTTCATTTGAAAACCTGCTGTTCAGTCTACATCTGCCAGGCTCCAAGTCACCAGCACTAATTCTCCTGGTTATTGTTTATCGTCCTCCTGGTCCTTATTCAGAGTTTCTTTCTTATTTCTCAGATTTCATTTCTGATCTAGTTCTCCAGGCAGATGAGGTCATCATAGTTGGTGATTTCAACATCCATGTGGATGTGGAGAG
>JBAMYA010000013.1:2844453-2867599 GCA_037176975.1 Arrhamphus sclerolepis
TAGATAGATAGATAGATAGATAGATAGATAGATAGATAGATAGATAGATAGATAGATAGATAGATAGATAGATAGCCTAAATAACCTTTACTCCAGACTCAAGGTCCAAAAAAAACCAAAAAGCATTAAAAGAGTAGGCCTACATAAATTTTCATTCTAAAGACTAAAAAAAAAGGTAAATGAATTGAGTAAAAATAGCCTAAATTCTATTTACAAAAGGCATTTATACCAGTGGCCCCAGAAATAAGATGAAACAGTTGCAAAATTGCTAATTATTTTTTTATAATTTCAACTTTTTATCCCAAAATCATGGCTCTTTGGCATTAAAAGGCATTTTTACATATCTCTCTCAAGTCTCTCATGAAGCAGCTGCTCATTTCAACTCAGTTATTCCAGATTTTAATGTCAGGGTGGAATCAAACACGTCTTTCTTTGCGCGCTCTCCTGGGCCAGATAAGATGACGCGACGGCAGGATTTGGGCTGCAGGCCTCAGTTTCACACGTGCTCGGATCTTCATCCTCCTTACCTGTAACTGACCAGGAGGAATAGCTTTAACTCTCGTACTCCTAAATCAGGCCGTACCCAGGTCAGCGTTCCGTAAACGTCCTCTCCCTCTTGTTAACGTGTCACGGCTTTTAATTGGGTCGACAAACAGCCCACCTGGGATTCGTGGGGAGAGGGGAGGGGGCGGGAGAGCAGCACAAAACAGAACGTGGCCGGTCCGCTCCCCTCGTTATTTTTACAAGTCTTTACGACTCAATTTAGCGGCTGGGAAATAAAACAAGCATGGTGTCAAAGCTCCATGGGGCTGGGATGAGTTAGTGGGGCTCCCTGAGCTGTCAGGGAGCTCGGTGTGGCGGCGTGGGGGTTGGGGATCACAGGGAGGAATGGGGAGACATGAGGGAGGAGGGCAGAGCAGGTCTAATTGAGCAAGTTTATTCGGATCAGCGTCAAGTCTTTAGCTTCTCTTCACATCTCTGCAACTTGCAGGTTTTTCCTTCCCTCCTCTGCGCACAGAGATGGCCGCTAACGTGGTGCTCTGATAGCAGCTTTCTCCAGCATGCTCTGATAGCACCATGTTAATGGCCCTGCCTGCCTCTCAGAAAAGCCTCTTCTTTTCATTTTTCTCTCTCTTTTTTCCCCCCACTGTTATTTCAGACCAATGGGGAGCGCAGATGCCGGTAAAGGGAGGAGAGGGTCGGTAATTAAAATTCTGTTCGGCATGACAATGCCGTTTCATGCCTCATTTTTTTAAATGCACGTGGGACGAATGCCGGATAAGAGTGGAGACTTTAATAAGTAAATAGAAGGCGCCGGTGCGCGTCTTAAAGTGCACACCTCGAGCATGCAGGTGGAGAACAAACGCAGCAGAGCTTATCAGCAGCAGCAGCTCGCAGGTTGTCTGCAGTAATGGTGGAGGATGAAGTGTTTAATGTGCAGTTAAAACAGCGTCTGGAGCTTTGTGATCAGAACTTGTATCTGTGCATGCAGGAGAGTGTGTGTGTGTGTGTGTGTGTGTGTGTACATGCTTGCTTGCATGTGCTGCTTCTGTGATGTGTTTACTCATTGAAAGGAGGGAGGGGCAACAGAGAGCCTCCCGGGATGTCATCCACGGGCTTGTCAAGTACTGTCACTCAGTCATCAGCCGCCCATATCCCATGTTTCCCTTATACACCCCCACCGCACCCCCCAGCACACACACACACACACACACACACACACACACACACACACACACAGACACCCTTCAAACCCTAAAACAAAGACAGACAGAGCCGGAGCCACAGCAGCTGCATCCAGAAGAACCATCACTCCACTTTAACCTCAGCATCCTCCTCATCCTCCTCATCCTCTCATACTCTGCTTCATCAAAGCATTTCTGGCTATTTTGTTTCCCAGCTCTGCAGCGAGTTATTACTCATGACAACGATCACGGTCGTTTATTTTCTCTCCGCAGCCCGGCCTCTGTATGCACGCTGGGCTAGTATTACCCTATGATATTCAAGCACTGCTGATTAAATATGCATGAACCCTGGAGATGAAAATTAATTTTGGGAATGTTGTCTCCGTCTTTCTCTCCCCCTCGCTCTCTCTTTGAATGTTCAAATATGCCTTCATCTGCCTTTGTGTCAAACCATGAATTCATTATTTCATTTGCCGTTGATGGTGTAACATAACACAATGTGCGGGGGCGCAGCGATGTTGCAATATTGATCTTGCTAAAGCAAGTGGCGACGGCAAAAACAGCTCCAGCCAAAGCACACGTATGAGGGGAAGGGAGTTTTCATGGACTCACCAAGTTCTGGGAAAGTTTGCCCTGAGCTCTTATCACTCATTAATATTTACGTCCACAAAATAGGAAAATATTACATTGAATTATGCATGTGTGGAGCGATGGAAGTCTGCAGTAGGACGCTGCAGCTCTTGTGCTGTCTGCTTCTGCTACACCATCGTCAGAACAAACAGAGCATCGCTTAGTAACCCCATGACCTCCAGACTCCAGACGAGCGTCTGTGGGTGCTGACGCGCTGCAGCACATTCTGCTGCTCGCTAAATTACAGCACTCCTCGGTAAGAGTGAGAACATCAAAAACGCTGCAGACACACGGCCCGGCTGAGCAGGCAGTGTAGGAGGTGAAGGCGACGTAAGATAGAAGATAAAACAGGAGCTGTTTTAAGAAATGGCACAGAGCGGTGGAAAGGAGCTGAGCTGCAAATGCACTGGTGCAATCAGCTCTTCTTCAGCTTCGAGTGTCACTGTATACGCAGAGAACAGAAGTTTTAAGCAAGTTTTCATAGCTAAATAGAAAAGTTAATCTTTTTAAGCCACATTACAATATCCTGGACAGATGAACCCGACAAATACAAAGGTGGTAATTAAGAATGCAGATTCGCTAAAGCAGACTTTGAGAAATAAGATTTCCTGCCAAGAGCCAAATGAAAACACAGATAACTTTATTATATATAAATAACAGATGCATCTACAGCATCCGTCCTGCACATTCTCAGAAATTAAAACTATTTTGCAATTTTTTCAAAAGCTAACACAATTTCCAGAGGTGTTAATGGTTACCACTATGCGCTGGACTCAAGCACATAAAAGTTTTTTTCTTTCTTTTGTTAGTATTACGTCCTCTGTGGTGCTATTCTTTACCAACATGCTTTAAGCAGGAGACCAGTGAGGGCAGCGGGGGGGCCAACTAAATGTCTGGGGTTGCTGAGCATAAGGATTTAACACAAGGCAACATTTATCTCAACATCTGCAATATTTAACGCAATTAAACATCAATTGTCACCCTCATTTAGACCCATGCAGTTAAAAATAAAGCAGCAGGCAGTTTAGACATTAAAGGCTCAATTTCAAAGTTACTGTGACTGACTGTAAATACTGGACAAACCATCAGGTCATGTGACCCATAGATTCCTACAGAGAGCCTCTGAAGTCCAGTCTTCCATGAATTGTGTGGTCACATGTTGCAAAGAGGCGGGACAAAGCTGCCAAAGCCAATGGCAGAGCCAATGGCTAGCTGTCAGTCAAGCACATCAAATAACGTTCAGGCATCTGACTGGTCAGCTTATCTGATGTGGTACAAAGAAATTCACCCCCCGTACAGTTGCCATGGATGTAATAAGTAACCACAGATGAAAAAAGAAAGATTTTTGTTCCTGTTCCAGAGTATAAATATGATTAATTCTACAGCAGACTTGGACCTTTTAACATGGAGGTCAGTGGGGAGTTGTTCTGTTTTAGAGCCAGCACCTAGTGGTCAGTGGTGGAACTGCAACAAACGCACTTCCTGGATGAGCTTCAGCCAGGAAGCGGGATGGTTGCTGCCTGTTTATGAACTTGAAGTAATCTTCCCAACTGTCAGTTGTCAAAAGTTCCACTGCTGAATGATGTGATGTGAATGAAAAACCAGTTTCAGCTTTGCGTTCTTCTGGTTTCCAGTTTCACCTGCGGACCAGCCGAGCCCTTGCTCCACTGATGAGCACTCAGTCACGCCCCACCAACCCTGACATGGCAAATCAGTGTCTGTTTCAAACAGCTCTATGGGAAGTGGAGGATTCTGGGACGCGTTGCTTGTGTTACAGGTGCGTTACTGAGTCCAAGTGGGTTCCATCTTTGAACAAGCATGCGAGACCTGGCTGGAACCTGAACCAAATACAAACCAACTCTCCACGCTTGCGGTGACGCTGTCAGTAAATTTAAAAAGAAAAAAAGGCCATTTAGGTGGGACTATTTTAAAGCGCAGCAACTGCTCCATTAGCACTAAACAGGTTTGCTCGCGTGTCTCCTGTGAAACTGTTCAGTAACAGAGCCAGCTGGCTTGGTGAGTGCATGGATAAAAATCAAATATATCTCTGACCTTTACAGGAGTAAAATCCCACAGCTGGTTAGTCTAAAGGAGGAAATGTGTTTTACTGCTTCTGAGCAGGTTTATCCCCCAGTTCCAGGGGAGGTGATTAGTTCCTCATATCCTCCTGCCCACATGCTGCGTTTTTGGCTGAAATAGAGTTGCTCTTGTAATGGAAGGATACCATATTTCATTTTGCATTAGGACTCTGAAGTCAGTATTTGCGTTTAAATGTCATCTTGTACATTAAAATGACAAAGATTTAAATCTTTCTAGGAGTGGAATATTTTATTAAACGTACTCCTGATTCATAGAAAAACAGCTGGTTCAGTTCAGAAATGAACTGAAAGTACAGAAACAAGAAATGATGACAACAATTACAATATTATAAATACATAGCCTAAACAGCAAACCTCTGCAAACACCAGTACAGCCAGTACAGCCAGTAGGATATACCAGATACAGCAAAAGTGAATTTCCCTCTGAGTCTGCTTCACCCGAACACAACTCATGCAAAGTTTGTGGGTCAAAAAACTTCAAATTATCTCCAATTAAGGAAATGAATGGACTGGAAGTTTATTCCTACCCAGTGTTTCCACTATAACTCATCATATAACATCCTCACCTTCTGCTTGCTGCTGAACCAGGGATGACGTCTGATGAAGACGTCTCTCCAGTTACAGACAACATGCTTGTTTACAGAAGAGTTTTGTCATTTTTCTTGTTTTTGCATTCAACGCTCCATCAAACCTTTTTCGTTTCACCTCCTGCTTCGTTAACAGGAGGTGCAGCCTTACCTGCGTTAGTCACCTCAGTCCAGGTAATGGCCTGTCTGTGCCCATGATGCCCGCAGCCTACTAAAAGAGTAAGAAAGAAGTTTTTCTTTGTTCCACTTCAGTTAAAATTACGTCTATTACTGCAGGCGTCTTCTATCACCGTTACTTCTCCGTATACAGTGTTTTTGGGGCGGATATATGCTAAATAATGACTAGCAGGAGTACACTAGATTTTATGTGCAAATTATGGCGTCAATTCAGAGTCTAATATATTATTAATAATTTATTATTAATCCTGTAACCAGGAGTATTACGGTTACACTTTCCTTCTGTTATTTTCTAAAACCATCTCTGTTTTGGAAGCATCTTTCTCATTTGAGCTTTTCCTTTTTGTGGTTTCAATTCTGAAATGAGTGTCAAATCAGTGCCATGTCAATCAACAGCAGAGGAGGCGGGACATAGCTGAGATCTAGCAGCTCATTGGCTGCTGAATAACTCAGAGTTTTATACATCTGAGCACCAAACGTCTGATGATAAACGCAGAGTTGCCAACTTAGTGACTTTATCACTATATTTAGTGAGTATTCAGGCTCCTCCCTAACAGAATAATAAAAAAACAAAAAACAACTAGCAACAAATCTAACAACCTTTTCTGTTGTTGTTGGAGACTTTTGGGGACTGGCGTGAAAGCTCGTACTTCAGAGAAGCAACCATATAGAAGGAGCGTAACTAAGACGGTTTGAAGACGGAGAAGGTTTTAGGACTAACCAAAACCTGCTGAATGAGGCCCAGTAAGTGCAGGAGCACACGAACAAATGAAACGAGGTGTGGACCAGACTTGAGCTAGCATGCTAGTTGCTGCATTTTTAGTTACCGTTGCTATGATCAGAGTGCACTCAGACAGTGTTTTACATGCAACTGCATTGCTCCAGACTAAATTCTTTATACCACCACGTATAAAGACCATGACAAGGGAAACTGAATGAATTCAGTTTCCCTTGTCATGTTTATAATCTCACCCGTTTTCATAGCAGATAGGATGTTTAGCGTACACGCTGCGCAAAACAGTGCACATTTGATTGCCGTTTATAGTCTTTAGAAGATGAAATCACACTGACCGTTGCACAGTCATGTAATCTAGATTAAATGTGAAAGGACTGAAGATGCTAACTCTTTATTTTTAGCTTCATTGCCTCATTGTTGTTGTCATGACACCGTTTTAACGTCCTCATTAAAATACAGCTAATTTGTTTCAGAGAGTTTACCCGACCCAACATTAGCTGAAGAGGACATGTAGACGTGCTTTCTCTAAAGCTGTGAAGCAGGGTTTTAGTCTCTCCTGGTGCTCTAGTGGTTTACAAATGTAGTATGTCTTTTTCAAAATTAGCGATAAGCATTATTGTATTTTAGTGACTCACCATGACACCAGAAGGTTTCTGTCGCCTGGAAGAGCTGCCTGTTCAGCAGAAGGGAGGCATCGGGCTGCCCACCACCGGCCCCCTATGGCCTGTATTCAGTCACCCCCGAGTGCATCTGCATAACTGCATCTTTCATGAGATGTGGTCAATGCCCAATCCATACTGCATGGGATTGTGTGTGTGTGTGTGTGTGTGTGTAAAAGCCTGCATTTTATTTTATTTTCTCACTTAGTCTCACTAGATGTTGCATTAATGCTTTTCCGTCTATTCATGTGGCACGTGTGTATTGTGATTGTGCGTCTTATCTGTTTGTGTCACGGTCTTTAATCCGTCATAGACTAATTGTTTGGGTCAGCAAACGAACAGTCCCTGTTTCGATTCAGTAAGAATTAGCACTCTCACTTCTATCTCTTCATCACCTTCATGGTTTCTACTAGTGGCACCTTGTTTAAGCCCAGTCAATACTAGCAAAGAGGGATGTGGGTGCCAGTAGCTGGAAGACGACCCCTGTAGTTCTTATCAGGTAAAGTGGTTTTTGATTAGTGTTAATGGCTGGAACTAAATAGCCTTCAGCTTTTCCACTGGCTACACTTGTTATTATGTGTGCGTGTTGCTGCTCTGCTCAAGGGCATGCTAGCAATTCATCAAGTTGAACAAGCTGTATCTGCTCTGCAGGGATGAACGGGCTTTATATCTAAACCTGCTCTCTTAACTGCACCTTTTTCACCATCTTGTTGCTTTTACCAATTTAAAGAAGACCGCAGGGCTGCAAAGTGTCTCCCTGCAGCCATTGCATAGGATTTTCTGCGCGTCAGCACTAGTACATACATACAGACAGCAAGTAAGAGGCTTTTCTTGTTGTGTATGCTCGAGCGTTGCTGTAGTTGTGGCCCAGACAGACAGGCTGCAGCACCCGCTCTCCAAAACGCTCGGCATCTGGTGCAACAGACAGCCTTGCATGTTAATGCCGAGTTAATATTATTCTTATGAACTGCAAGTGACTTTGCATGTTAGTGAGCGCTCTGTCAAATTTATGTCACTTCCATTAATGCCGCCGTCTATTTGGAGTCACAAGCACACTCGTTTCAGGCGCACGGTGGCTACACACACACACACACGTGCAAAGATTTACACCCCTGCATCTCAACAGCGGATACGCGCAGTATTCACACGTGCACTCACGCGCACAGCTTTCCTCCACAGAAGCAACAGAGGAGAGGAAAATGAATGTCCTCGCTCATTTATCACACGGCCCCAAAAGTACAGATGAATCCAGTGATGAAAATCTGTCCTGAGAAATGTCAGGAAGATATTAACTCCAATACATCAAAGTGGAGCTGCAGTTGCTGAGCTGACTGCCAGCTCATGCTCCGGGCCTCCGCTTAAACGGGGGGAGCGCGCCGGCGCCCAATGTAATTTTTGCCAACTCTGACCATTTGTCACACAGAAACGAGTAAATAAAGACACAAGTCACTTTCATCCAAAGATTAACATCCGAAATGGTGCAGAGCGAATTTCATTAGTGTGCAGATGCCATTCTTTAGATCTGTCTGATCTCAATGAAGTGTGAGAGAGTGAAGAGAAAGAAAGGAAGAGGGAAATTGCCTTTTCATGTAGATTTCACTAATCGCTTCCCTAACAAAATACGGCAGCCTCGTATTAATAAGTAAGTTAAGGCTCAGTGGACAGATAGACTGGAACAGCACAGAGGCTAATGGAATCGAGAGCTCTCCATGCCTCCGTGGGTGTCTTAATTGTCAAAAGGAGATTCTCAGATGAGCATTTTAGTTCACAACTCCTGCCTGCTGGATTTTTTGGGGAACTCTAAATTGGAAAGTGACTCACTGGACTTGTTTTAAGTCAAAGCTTCTCTCTCGTGTGCGAGAGGTGGATCCAATCCCTTACCCAGTGTCTGGAAACAGGTTCTGTAATTCACGCTTGTTTGTTTGGCAGCTAACACCAGCAAACTGTGTTTTTAATGCAGACATTAGGGAATAAAACTTGTTTTAGATTCTTCACTTTTTCTTTTTCCCTTCTTTTTTTTGTCTGTCCTCCTGCAGCGCTTGAATTATGTGCTTATTTATTTTTGCATAGCTTTAGCTTTTCAGAAATGTTCATTCTGAATGTCACACATGTGAAAATTTATAAGTATATTGCTTTTTCAATAACAGCCGGGCTGGATTTATCGTCTCCTGCTGCTATAGTTAACAGGCTACCTTTACAGCATCTATCTGTTTTAGCTAGTTATTACGGTGCTGCGATTTCCAACCACTGAGGTTCATTAGGAGTGAAATGAGAGCAGAGGAGTCCATGAGAGATACAGAATATGCTTTTAATCTAAAAGAAAAAAGAAAAAAAAGGTCAATGTGCACCGAGCTATTTTGGAGATTCACCGCGGTCTTCTAATTGGGGGCCTGTCTGAAGACAACGAAGAATTAAATGAAGACAAAGTTGGACGGCCTTTGATGAGAACCAGGAGGTGAGGACCCTTCATTCGCAACCTTTAATCAGTCCAGTGAGATCGGATTCATGTGTGATTGTAGAAGAAAAGAAAGTGTGTGTGTGTGTGTGTGTGTGTGTGTGTATGGGGGGATGAAATGGTAATTAGTATTGATTACCTATGTGCATATGACCCCGTGCTCTTACCCTTGCATTCTTAAATCAGCCTAAATTATCGGATTTTCTAATTTCATGCTCGGAGAGAAGGAACCAGCGACATGAAACTGCCTCCACAATTAACCATGTGGCTGTCGGGGTCTCGGGAAATTATCACGAAGAGGAAACAAGTCCGCTTTTAGCGCAGAGCCGTGGGTGGGAACCTGAATTAAACACCCCGGTTGAAGTTAGGGACGATAATTATTCTTGGACAGTCTGCAGGGAGCAAAGGGAATTCAGGTTGCTTTTTCTTTAAATTACATTTCCCGTCACTCCACCGTCGCCAAGCGATGGCCTCAACCTTGTCATATATGTATGTAATTACTCACAGTTAGCGCATGGAAAAAAAAAGGTCCATTTAGCCAGAAAAAAAAGAGCCCAATTACATGTATACACAATTAATACACCCATGGGAAATTGAAATTTTCTTTCAAACGATAAGATTAATTCCTAATTATTGCTACACACACACACACTCACACGAGGCTTCACACAATTAATCTCCTTTAGTAATAAGCCAGCATACGCTGAAAGTGTGAAGAGAAGAAGTGGACAGCGAGTGATGGAGGGAAACCATGTCGCAGTGGACCCAGTGAACCGGGGGACCAGCTGGACCAGGCGGTGCTCTGTCGCCATCTGCTGGCGTTCAGGTGCATCATGAAGACGCCAGCGATGCTCCACCAGACTGAGCAGAGGTGGTTTCAGACATCAGATGGTGCATTTGCTGTTTGCAGCATCTCTTGTTGTTCTGCGGTTCTCCTCGTCTTCAGAAAGCAGAAGCGTTCATTTAAAAGCAGACTGTTTTATCTGTTACCTCCATGTTCTACTGCCATGCTGAACTCAGATCAGTTTTACTTATATAGCCTCAATTTACAACAAAGCTTCTGAGAAACCCAGATCCTGACCCCCCCAGCACATGGCAAAGCCTAACAGTGGCAAGAAAAAACTCCCTCTTGGGAAGAAACCTGGACCAAGACCTGGATCAGTTCTAGGGGGGACCCTGCAGCTGAGAGCCCGCTGGGTAAAGGACAGAGCTCTCAAAGGGCAGAGGAAGGAGACTGTCCTCTAGAGCATCGTTCCTTCCTAAATAAATGAAATACTGAGACCTCAGATCTACAGGGTCAACCGGCTCCTACGAGGCAGTAACTCCCCCAGAGATGACACGGGGGGCTCTGACTTCTTATTTTTCATTACATTTTGGTTTTTGTTTTCCTTGATTATTTACCAAAATGGAGTCCCTTCAAAGTTCCTAAGCAACGTGACCCCCCCACCCACCCCAGTCTTCATCTCACCAGCGGCAACTACAATATCCAAATTATCTTAATCCGTCCTGAGTCAACACAAACGAGTCTCGAGTCAGAAACTTAAACTTCAAATGCTGAACAAAGTTTAACATGATGTTCGGTCTCTGATCCTCAACCTGCAGGAGCTAAATAACTGTTTGTTAATGTTTGTTATTCTTTCACAAATGAAATTAATCCAGTTAAATTGTTCTTGTTTGAAAGAACAAAATCTCAATCTGGTTCATTCTGATTGGCTGTGCTGACAGCTCACGCACGTGCACACGCACGTGCACAGTTGAGAGCGAGAGAGAGAAGCAGGTAGAAACAACTTTCCTTAAATAAAATGTTTCCATTTTTGGGTTTGGCGTAAAAGTCCAAGTCAAGATGAGAGTCTTTTTAAATTTTGTTAAGTCAAGTCTAAAGTCTTCAAATTAATGACTCAAGTCCAAGTCATGTGACTCGAGTCCAGAGAGTCCTGCTGAAAATGACCAATAAATCCAGTAAATGTCCCTCTGAAACTACAAGCTGCATTTGAATTCAAAAACCAAATTCATTCATTTAAAAAGCATCAAAGTAAAAACATCATGTGTGAGATGACATCACAAGTTTAAATACATTTAAAAAATGCCATTAACTTTGTCAGTTGGCGTTAAAACTAGGTTATGTTTGCTGGTGTAAACTTTCTTTGTTTTAATTATTTGCCTGTTTCCACCAGAATTTCGTCACTTTTCGTGACTCGCAGATTTGAGAAAGACCTGTTAGCATCTGCTAGCTGTGCTGCTGCAGGAGAAAAGACGCGTATTCATTTATTTATTTATTTTGTGCATCTTCAGTCACCGACTACTTTATGTGACGTTTTAGCAACGTTAGCTTCTACTGACAGGCAGTCTCACTAACACCCCGTCAACTTTTCTTCAGATAATTTATTTTCTAGTTTTATCTTGAAGTCAGTAATCTTACTCAAATATGTAAAACATGTACGCTAATGTTTGCTTTTTTTTTTTACTTTACATCCAGTATGTCAGGATAATTTAAACAAAACAGAACAAAACATGCATTTATAAGAGTTGGTTAAATGAAAAATGTGTGGAAGTGTAATAAAAAGTGGATAAAAACAAAAACAAGCAGGGACGATGATCAACAGGTTTCACTTCTCAAGTCTGACTTTTATTCTCGTACACATCTAATTTGTTGGTGCAATGACAGACAGCTACTCGGTACAGCAGTGCATACGGTACAATTAATATATCCATCTTTACAAGCAAAAAATAAACAAAGTTAAAAAGATAAATATTAGTTTTCCGTGTAAAGCACAGCCCAGTCATGTCATAGGTGCTACGCTGAAACACGCTCTGGTCCTCACTGCAGATAGAGCGTCTATTCTGTCTTTGTGCAGCTCTGGAATCAGAGCTCCTCTACGCAGCTTCGAGACAGAGAAAGTGCAATTTAATAACAACTATAACACTAAACCACCGGGGCAACAAGGACACACAGATGCATGGCAGGACAGCTGTGTGTGTGTGTGTGTGTGTGTGTGTGTGTGGTACCAGGAGTTCTGCAGGGGTTAGGCTACTTCATGAGTCATGATAGAACAATAAGGAGCGGCGCTGAAGGAAATGACAGATGCAGGAAATGAACACAGCATGTGGCCAAACTCTGGAGCTCTCTTACAACGCAAGGAATGATGCCTCACACACAGACCGCAGCACGGCAGGGGGGTTCACATGGCGACGGACGCATCTGACTCTTTGGGTCGGGTGTGTATGACGTGCTCCAGCTGCCCGGAGTCGGAGACGTCGTAGCTCGTCTTGTACTTGGCCAAGATCTTCATCAGAGGACGCAGCTTCAGCCACCACTGCTCCTTGGGGATCCTGTGGCTGTAAGAGCAGTGAGATCAGGAGTTACAACCTCACCTCTGAAAAAGATGGAGCGCTGCATGAATGTAGAGCAGAACATCGCTCACTTGTTCTACTCGCAATGCAACAGAAAACATCACAAACACGCTTAAACCAACCTGCAAAACTATTTCAAAATTCTGGATATCTGGTCATCTATATTAATAGGTGACAATGTCCTGAGAATGTGGAGAGATCTGAGCACTGCACTATAAATGGGTCAGTGATGGAAACATGCGACTGGTCTCCTCTGCTTCCAGATGGATTATGGATTATAGATAACTTTGACACGTTGTTCCCCCTGGATGATAAGTTTCCTGAGTGTAAATATCTGATTCTAATAAAGTCTAGGTTTGAGATTTTCAACTGCTGGGTTTGCACCGTCATGTCATGTCTGCAGAAATGTCTTCATGATGGCAACTCTGGCCATTTCTTACAGCGTTAGTTACAAATCGTCGTAAAGGTCGAGTCAATCAAGCGAGACACGTACATGAAGTCAGTGTGGTCTTTGAGCTGCACGACGGGTTGGAAGACCAGAGTCCTGCCGAGCATCCCCAGCAGACAGCAGGTGTCTTCGGTGTTGGCAAACACCCGGCCTAGAGGGAAACATCAGGAGTGGAGACGCATGAAGACGCTGCAACTTTCAAACACGTAAAAGACGAATTTAAGACTTTTAAGAGTGTGTGAGCAGCGTTACAGACTGATGGTCGTCTTTACTAGCTAGTGAAATAAAACAGCAGCACGTCTGTTCTTTAAGACAACTACCAACAACCTAAATGCAAAGAACAGATGATGCGGAAACTGCAACTATTACTGGGAAGCAACTGAAAGCGCCAGACATAAAAGAAAACATGGGACGAAGCAGCAAAAAAAACAAAACAAAACTTTACTGATTGAGCCCCATGCTTGCTCATTTCCAGTCTGATTCCTGGTGAGTCAAACTGGAAACGGCAACACATGGAGGCTGCAGGTGAATGTGTGAAGCTTCTATAAGATATAAAAGGACACGCAGGGACATGGAGCTACATAAAAACACGTAGATGGTCATGGAGCCAGCAGAGAAAAAAGGATTTACCTTCATCTTATGTCATCCATGTGTGAGGGAAAAAAGAGAAAAAAAAAAAAGAGTTTGAACTTTAATAGTAGCCTTTACCAACAGCTGTTAATATTCTTTATTTTTATTCCATATATTAGATGTGTGATAAATTTCCTCAGAAAGGGTGACTCCATGACAGATCTGCCTCTGCAGGGAGGGAGGATCCACTACTGGACTGCAACTCAGTTCAGCTAGCGACTCTAAACAGGAACCACGAGCCTTACCTCGTCTGAAGGTCTCCACCAGTTTCTGGGACAGCCACTGCATGGCCCTGGCTGAGATCTTGGTCCCAAAGTTACGATCAAACGGGGACGGCGCTCCTCCCTGTAGAAGGAATCAGGAGGCTCCAGTCAGGCCGAAAAAAGCTCTCTGCTGCCGATTCGCTTTTCAGCAGACTTATTTGTTCATGTAGTTGCTTGTTCTATCTTTAAAACTCCCCAAATCAACATTCTTTTATTAGTTCCTGCATCTCATTACTTCTCTGAGATCATTAATGCTTCGTTTGATCCAGCTTTGTCTGCGCTAATCTCCAGACACACGGAAACAAAATACAGCAGAGACAAACGTGAGTGGAGAATGTGCACAAATATGGGACATCTTTGGTATTATTATTATCATTATTATTATTATTCCTTATTCAATAAAATAAATAACTTCCATACATAAATAATGTAAGCACTGATGATTTGTGTGAGACGGCGAGCAGCCTCCGTTACCTGCTGCATGTGTCCCAGCACGTTCTTCCTGCAGTCAAACACTCCCTTCCCTTCTTCCGTGTACAGCTGATAAATGAAGTCCGTTGTGTAGTTTTCATTACAGTTCTCATTCCTGAACACACACAGCAAACAAAGTGGGACTGGGGGAACATTTACATTGTGATTTGGAGCTTTGTGCTGCTGACATCATCAGGAGCATCGCTGCTAAATGTCAAATGTTCAGCATCAGCACCAGATCCGTTTACTACACAAGCAGCTTCAGTCAGATACTGATGGATGGAAAAAAAACAAACAAAGAAACAACCCCAAAACGGTTTCTTAATTTACATGTAGGACTTTTTCTATAACTACCTTTAAGATGTGTCATTTTCTCACCTGAGGACCAGTCCTCTTTGAATGCTGGTCTTCATTTTCTCTGTCAGATGCTCAACATTGGCCTGCGAGGAAGGACATTAAAAAAAAAGGCATGTGAGTAATGGTAACCAGTAGTAACACTTCAGACTGCATCAGGATGGAGCCTGAACGCCCCCTGGTGGATAAAACAGGCAGAGCCCAACTCCACGTCAGAAAACGATGAGGCAGTTTGGAAAACAGAAGAGAAAAAGAGAAGAAAACATTCATTCTTTGTGAACTCTTGTTAGTATTCATCTGTTTTTGCATCTCAGGCCTGTAACACTGTGACAGTGGAGACATGTCAGGACTGGAGGACGGCTGGTCCACTTGCTTCACCCTCTTCTGCGGTGGACATCCCAGAAGGTAGCTGACTGCAGCTGCAGGTGCTGATGGAGCCACATCTGCATAGAGGGTCTTTAAACTGCTGCTAACAGTCTGGATGGTCTACTTTGTATTTGGTCCCCCAAAAAATTTGGAATAATTGATTTGTCTGATCAAACTCATTCCTGTTGTCACCGACTAGTCAAAGCAGAGAAAAGGCAGTAACTGCAGTAACAGCTTATCCATGTGGTTATTTGAGTTACTGATGAATGACAGGTCCTGGTCCAGAGTGGTCTGAGGGACTGGGGGTCACAGGTTTTTAGGGTCCTTAACGCACCGAGGTTCCTGCAGATGATGGTGTTATATTGTCCCATACAAGGGGAAACATTCAAATCCCTGCAAGTCTGTCAACAATGTTTTCAAAGTGTTTCAAAACTGTTCTCACATCTATCAAAGTGACGATTGAGATCCTCTGAAAGATCCAACTGTTTATGGACACCAGCTTCAATCATGCTAGCTGTAAAATGTTCCCATACCAGACAGAAGAACAGCCCAGCAGGTTCCTGATCATCACCACTGACTGCAACCACGTCTCTTTCTCTGACGCATGTCAACGGTTTGTCAGCTGTTCCACCAGAGAGAATAAAGCCTTTGATTAGTTTCTGAAGCTGAAGAAACTCTGTGGGGTGCTCTGAAGCTCCAGACTGGGATGAACTCTGAGCTACATGGAGACCACGTCAGTACCAAGACTGTAACTGACCGCATCAACACCATCCAAAGTGTTTGAATTAAAAACTGTTCTGGAATGTGTTTGCAGGCCTGGAACGTAAGAATGGTTGTATATTAATGTGAGAGTCCCTGCGTTGTTATTTCCTCTGTATTCCCCATGCCCCCACGGCTTTTTTATTTTGGGTTTCATTTATTTAGTGATTGTGGCGTTGTACCTGCAGGTCTCTGATGTCAAATGACTCCTCGTAGATGTAAGCCGCATCGGCCCCGGCAGCCAGACCCCCGACGGTGGCCAGGTAGCCGCAGTAGCCCCCCATGGTCTCGATGATGAAGACGCGTCTCTTGGTCCCGCTGGCTGACTGCTTGATGCGGTCACAAGTCTGATGCGGGTACATGAACTCAGAGTCAGAGCGGGCTGACGGGGATTAATGCAGGCTAGATGATTAGACATGCCTCAGGAAGGAAGCTTTTGTTGCATCAAAGTGGTCTGAATTTAAACAAACATGGTGACTAAAGGTCATAATGCAACTTTAAAGATTTTTTACTTAAGGCTACATGCTGCTCTCACCAGACTGACTGAAGTCCTGTAAAGGATGAGAGAGCACATCAAACAGTAAAACTCTGAATGTGAATGTGAGACACTATGTGTGGAGAACTGTTGAGAGCCAAGTGCAGATAATCAGACACGTCAGGTGAGTCCAGGTATGACTTCTGATCAGCGTAAGGTTGTAGTTGGGATTTAGTTTAGTTGGTACATGTTAATTTATTCATGCAACACTTTATCTGACTCTGCTGATTATGAGCACTGGACTTCATTGATACTTGATGTTCTGAGTCATTTTTAACGTCTTTCACAAACATCTTGAACAAAGCGGTCAGAGCTGTGTCGGCGGCGGGTCCAGCTGCCTTACCTCCACGATTGCATTGAGGGCCGTGTCCGCCCCGATACTTAGGTTTGTGCCGGGCACATTGTTACTTATGGTGGCAGGCAGCATACACATCGGGATGCAAAACTCCTCATAGGTAGCACGAGCTTCATACAGCTGCAGCAGACTCTCAAGCGCCTGAAGCGGCAGTATATGGAAAACTTGTTAGAGCTACACGACTGAGCCGGCCGCTGAGGGAGAGCGAGGAGGGGGAACCTCTCTCTCTCTCTCTCTCAGCTTGTGGGAGCGTATCCTGCCATTCCGGCTTTTTCCGTGTGATAGCCGCTGTGGCTTCCCTTTGGCAAGACAGGAACGGGAAGACAGGAGTGCGAACGGAGAAGACAATGAAGACGAGAGAAGAAGGAAAGTGAAGAACTAAAAATATTCGAGGACGGCAGTGCAACTGAGTGTTACAGAAAGTAAAAAATAAAAGAGAGCGAGAGAGAGAGAGACAAAACAAACTAGGAGAAACAAAGATGTGATGACAGAGGGGAAGACGGCACCCAGATCTGTGTGTTTGGAACAATGACAACCATATGGCGGCTTCATCCGCTGCTGAAAGTTACAAGCTCTGCAAGCACGCCAAGCAGCACTGATGGGTCTACGTACCGAGGATGAGGAAATGAAGATGATGAAGACTAGGCTGAGCTGCACACTCACACAGGTTATTCTATCTCTACTTGTTATTCTTCTCTCCAGGACGTGTCTGTTTTTAGTATGGAGATGAACAAAAACCTGTACTCTGTTAAAACCACTCATCTTCATCTGAAAGAGGTGGGAGGACACACACAGTCGGGGGGGGGGGTCAGGCAGAGCAAACATGGCAGTCACAACGCTTGTGCACCTCACAGCATGCCTCCATGTTGCCGCTCGTTTACTTACCTGTTAATGAAGGGAGAGAAGCTACTGTGCACCTGAACGTCGCCAGGTGTGCTTCACGCCGTGTGGCTGAATTTCAAAAGAACTTTTACATAAGAATTTATTTCCAAATGGCCGACGCCACGGACTGAGCAATCTCTCCCTTCTTGCAGCTTAACTGAAAAGGTTTTGTGCTTCTCTGCTTACATTTGTGTGTGTGTGTGTGTGTGTGCGTGCAACATCGTCTAATCTCGTCACCAGGCCCCATCACTTACAGTAGTGATGGCGTTCAGAGCCGTGTCAGCGCCAATGCTGAGGTCTGAGCCAGGCACATTGTTGGAGACAGTGGCTGGGACCATGACCATGGGCACACAGAACTCGTCATATTTCCCACGAGCCGTTAACAATTCCAGCAGTGACAGGAAGGCCTGCAGGGCAGAGCCAATGGCTTTAGTAGAGTCTAGCAGGGATGGGACTTTGGCAAGCTGGTGTGGTTGAGAGGTGCTACTTCCCACAAGGAAGGGGAAAGACATTAGTGGACAGTGCCAAGGGGAGGAGCCAGGTCTATCACAACGGACAGCGGCGAAACAGACAGGTACCACTCCACATTCATCCTCAAAAAAAACAACACTCATATATACAGAGGAAGACTCATTTACTACCATACGTCACAGGAAGATTAAAGCTGGTGAGCGTCTAAACAGGATTGCGTGAAATGACTGGAAAAAAGCAGGTGTTTGCTAATCAAACCAATCACAGTGCTGAAACTTTAAACATTTCCAGTGATTTAACCTTAACGATCATTTAGGTTCTCAATACGTCTACACTTAAAAATCAAACTCATTAGCTCAGTTCTTCTATGATTTGGCAAAAATAATGACTTATGTGCACGTGGGCCATACGGTGATGTGCTGGCGTGAAATGGTTAGGACTGATGGACAGCGTCAACATACAGCACAGATGCACATCTGAAGATGAGCTGTCTACTCTGCACGAGCAATAACCATGGATATTCATCATTTAAGAGCTTATAAGCAGAATCAAAGATCTGCTGAATTTGAACTAATAAGCTACCAGTTACAGAAGACATTTATACATACATACCTCAAATCCACCAATAACCAGCAGCGCATTTATATTGTGCTTTCGCATCTGCTCAGCAATTTTGTCAACATGCTTTGCAGGAAGTGTTCTGAGAAGGAGAAGCAAAAATATAAATTCTTCTAAATAAATAAATAAAGAAGACATTTGCATCCTCAAGCAGCTGTGAATTTAATAATAGGCAGCGCTGGTGTTGGAGAGTCGAAGGGCGAGTGGTTTAAAAGATTTAAGTTCCATTATTAAAGTTATCTAACCCTAAATGATGCAGTGAGGAGCTTCACATTTCTTAAACAACCAACACATTAAAAACTGGAAGGATAGTGGAGAACCTTCATCTTCCAGGAAGACGGGGTCAGAAAAAGAATCTAGAAATATTTGAGTGTGCGACTTGTTTTTTGGACGGGCAGCGTATAAAATCTGACCGTACAAATATAGAGTGAAGCTGTGTTTGTCTTGTAAAAGTCAGCACATCTACTGCTCCTCAGTTACAGTGCACCCCCGCCACCACATTTCTGGTCTCCATTTCCTCCTCTTCGTCAGTGACTTACCTCTTGGTTCCCAGCAGGGAGCCACCCTGTCCTGTCCATCCTCCAACATCACCCCATTTAATCTCTTTAATCTGAGGGAAGCAAACAGAAACAGGTGCAGTTTGACATGTCAGAAGAGCCACTCTTTCATGTTTCAATACCAAATACAAGCAGAAAGACGTCCGACTCTGCTCAGAGACCAAATCTAACTTTCATCATTCAAATCCAGTGATTCAGTGTGGAGATTCTGAGGAACACAACTGAAATAATCTGCCAGTAAAACTCTGAACATACAGTGAAGTAACTGCTCCACTGGGATCAGGAAACGTTCTAGTGGAGAGACTGGGTCCCAGAAGTCCATTCCTCCCTGTGGGTCACCAGTCAGAGCTCATACTGTCTGTTTAACTAACCAGTGAGATTAAGGGCATTTTGTATGAATATAAAAGGTCAGTTCATGCATCAGACAGCCTTCTTCATGGCCTGAAAGGTTTAAGGTTTAAGGTTTCAGGAGCAGAGGTGGGGGGAGTGAAAAACCAGTTCTACGAATAAAGGAACAAAGAAGCGGCCTCGTCTCAGATTACAGTCCATTTCAGGATTTGACTTTAAAGAGCACACAGGAATTTACCTTTACTCAAAACTCACACTTCTTCACTTTTAGTGGTGGTTGTGTTGGGAGCAGGGCTGCAAATTCATCAAAACTGAAATTCAGAACCAATAACTTATGCCATCTGGCTCACGTCGATTATTTCAACTATCTTCCTTCTGTGAAATACTCATGTAATGACCATAAATAGTTAAACTGTGTGTAAAATCCATGATATGAACTCTATTATTTGGAAAATATTCCGCTTTTTATGGTTGAGCATATTTGCAGCCAGAGCATTGTGCATTAGTAATGTATGAATGAATAAAACAAAACAAAATGAGACAAATATAAATTGCTCATTAATCATAATCGAGGTGACTTGTTCCATTAATATTGATTTGAAGTCATATCACCCAGCCCCAGCTGGGACAATAATCCAACATCACCCACCTACAGCAGGCTCTGTCGCCATCTACTGGTTCATTTTGGTACAGCACATGCTCAAGTGTGAACGGAGCAGCAGAGATGCCGTCCGTGTGGGAAATTGGTTTACATTAATCTGGGGAGATTATCCCCTGAGTTCCCTGATTATTTCTCAGTGAGGGAGCTAACAGTGATTGTGCACTGTCATGGCTCTCATCAGGCTGAGCCAATTCTGTCCAAGTTACTGATTAGAAGAATTAAACTCCTGCACAGAATATTATCATCAGGCTTCCTGGGGCAGTTATGAACAGATTTATATTAAATCCATGCAGTGTGTGTGCGCTCACCTGTCCTTTGTAAAATCCCTCGAACCCGTCACTGACGGCGAACATTTTGTGCCCCTCAGAGATTCCCACCCTGACGGCTGAACGGACCGCAGCATTCATGCCCGCTGCAGGGGCCCCGACGTTCAGCACAGCCACGTTGAAGTTGCTCTGGGGGGGTTTCAAATACATAAAAAGGGGTTACACATGCAGCAAGAACAAATCCAACATCAGAAGTAGCATTTTTTATGCCTCTGTGGAAATCAATACATCTGGTGTGTTCTCAACGGTGCGCTGAGCTAACAGAGGTCATCATTACATATGCAGAGGGAGTCTAACTCCAACACTTGCTGCCTCTACACCTCAGTGATCGTGGGCCACAGAAGGCAGCAGCTCCTGACAGGGTTGAATAAGTCATCTTTCACCAGGGAACCAGGTGTCATCTGATACCACCACATAACAGACCAGCACTGAGCCACCTGGACCCCAGGCTGAGTACATCGACAGGTTTTCAGCAAGCAGGTCAAAGAAGCTCAGCGTTTCTCACTGCCACTCACTTTTTATAATAAATGAGGGGACATAACATTCTTGACATGGCTTAATCCACCTGTGTACAGAGAAACACCCTTTACTAAGCCTAGTTTTAGAGAGCATCTCTGAAAACAGCAGCAGCATGTGACATCAGAGTGTCTGAGTCAGTGTTTGCAGGTATAAACTTAAAACAGTATCGTAACATCACCAACAGCACTGAGAGCTTTGTTTAGGGACTCATGCTGGCTAACTGGGACACCTTTTGTGTGTGTGTGTGTGTGTGTGTGTGTGTGTGTGTGTGTGTGTGTATTAAACTTACAACTGGCAGTTCAGACTCTGGTTTACGATGAGCCAGCAGTTTGTATGTCCTCAGGTTGTTTTCAAAACTCCTGCAATTTAATGACACAATCAACTCTTCTGTTTCAATAAACAGAGAAATTAGACGGCTGCACTTAGAGAAATTACTTTTCGACTTTGCTCCTCGTTTTTAAGGTCATACTGAAATAGCACACCGCCGGTCTCTGCTACACAGGTTCACACTGAGCAACGTCAGACCAGCTGTCATGTCTGGATCTTCAACAAGGTGACATCAGACTGGTCTGTCAATCATACCTGCCCCGAAGCTTCACAGCCTCCTCAAAGCGTTTCTGGTCCATAGCCTTCTGGACTTCTTGAGTCTGAAGAAAAGACGGTTTTGAGAATGAATGAATGGATGGATGGATGAATATCAGCTAAAATAAACATGTGAATGCGTTTAACAACTGAAGGTCAGTGCAGAAAAAGGGAAAACTGCAGGTCTTCATATGACCACTCGGGGCTGACTCGAGTGAAAATTACCATACATGAAGCAATAATTAGGAGGATGCTTCTATAGTGTCAAACTGCTGGCACAGGAACTTGATTTCTGAGCTGTAAATAAAACTCTAGCAGACCACGGTCATACAAGGCATGATGGCTTAGAGCAGTCTGGGGGTGAAGCTCAACTATGCATCCATCAGGAGCTACCTGAGCTGGCCAGCTGAAGGACTGCAGGCCAGACGGCCTCTGGCTCTGGCAGCACCCACAACAGCCTCCAGCCGCACAGCTTCTTTTTAATTTGTCAACAGTTTATGGTAACAATCCCTGCAGGAGAACCAGAACTCATTCGAAGAGCAAAGTAGAAGACTCATGCGTGGCCCTGCTCTGGCTTGTGACAGAACGGTCTGCTTGGAAGATTTCAGGAAACAGAAGTAACATCTTCCCTGGAGGTTTGTCCAAACGCAAACATGGCCGGCCAATATAAAAACAAAGCTCCTTTGTGTGTTACCATAGCGATGTCAAAGTCTTACATCATAATTCGAACAGAGAAGCCAACTCTTTCAAAAAGCTCAGATAATCATTGACCGACTCAACGGCCTCTCAGACAATGCCTCTCTGTGGACATCAGAGCCACTGGCTGTTCTGTGCATCATCTTGTCATCTCATCGACTCCCCGCTTTTGCCTCACCTTCTGGACCTGTGTGAGTAATTACGTGCATGTTGTGTGCATGTCTGTTAAGTGTGCCATTCTTGGACTGTGTCCAGCTGTACTTACCATCTGTACACACTCCATAAGAGGCAGGCGCACCGACTGGTTCCCGCACAGAGAGACCACGCAGGCCGGCGTGTTGGCTGTGGTCTCCAGCAGGGCGAGGACAGCCTCCACGCCCATGCGACTGGCCTGCACAACCCGACACAGTCAGTCACGTTACTGAGCGCCAACGACGCCATGCTTCACAACAGTCTTACTCTATTTTCTTAAGTTTGGGCTAAATTCTTACATCCTTTACTTTTACTTTCAGTGGAAGGAATCATGAAGGGTGATGCCTGAGCATCACTTCACGTGCTGAGCCATAAATCTGTTAATGTGCTTAGCCTAAAACCTCAGGCTGCTTCTGCACACACACACACACACAGACCTAAACAGGAAAATCTCAGGACATCTACCACTAAACAAATGCATTGCACACGTTTATATGAAATTTATTCTTTAAAGTGTGTCAAGCTCAAGGTCCAAGAACCAAATCCGGCCCCCCGCCTCATTTTATCTGGACCGTTAGAGTGTGAAAAGACGATCAGAAGCTTCTAACTAGAAAATTTCTGAGGAAGTTTTAACATGACTCAGTTCTGACATCAGACAGTGCAATAACTGAGGTGGAGAGCAGCTGCTTTAAGGTGGAATAACTGAGGTGGAGAGCAGCTGCTTTAAGGTGGAA
>JBAMYA010000013.1:2867699-2878532 GCA_037176975.1 Arrhamphus sclerolepis
AGCAGCTGCTTTAAGGTGGAATAACTGAGGTGGAGAGCAGCTGCTTTAAGGTGGAATAACTGAGGTGGAGAGCAGCTCATTGATGTCAGAAAGTCAGGTTTCGGGACATGTTTGAAAAAGATTTTATAACAAAAAGGTTTCTAACTTTTCTCAAAACCCGTGACTTTTGCAAAATTATAATTTTTTGAGAAGCTGAATAATAATAATAAAAAGCATTGTAGTTTTATATCAAAATGTCAAAAATTCCTAATTTTGTGACAGTTGTGATCGCACTTTTTTTTTTTTTAGATTTTCTGTTGTAAGAAAAAAAAATATGTTTTTCACTACAAAAGCCTTAAGTTTATAATTTCCATGAAAATGTGAGATATTACAACAGAAAATCACTTTTGTACCAAAAAAAGATGTCACACTGCAAAATTTGCTGTTTCAACAAAATCAGCTTTTTAAAATGTGTGATTTGAGTGATTTGATAGCAAAAGCCTCATTTTAATGAATTTTGTGAATATGTCAGCAGAAGGATGATGAGGTTGGAGGTCTAGAGGGAGACCAGAGAGGAGATGTACGGATGTAGACGAAGAGGTTAGATGGAGACGGATGATTGGCTGTGGCGACCCTGAAGGGAACAACCGTGAGGAAAGTAGAATCACAAAAACTCTTCTTTTGTTTTTGTTTTTTTAATTTTGTGACCAAGTCCAGGAATTAGCAGGAAATCTGACAACACAGCTGGTTGACAAAATAAAGGGGCCCTTTAATGGTCACCATGGTGATGATGTGGCCCAACAGAGTTAAGAGCCCTGATTTAAAGGTAACAGCGTATGACTACGGCATGGCCACTGGCGTTATCCAGTCTTTTTCAAGCTGATGAGCTCTTAACTATTATTGCTGTTAAAACAGGTGATCTGAATTAAAACATTACACCACATCAAACTGATCCCACTGTGACAGCATATCTATTCAACCAACAATCAGAAAAGCAAAAACTTCTGATGTTTTGGAGGCTGGTTTCGGCACGTTTGCCATTTTCCTCTCATATGATTGCCTAATTAACGTAATGAACCTACCAAAATGCGATCAAAGGCAGACGGGGTCCCTCCTCTCTGCACGTGCCCCAAGATTGTCACACGTGTGTCGAAACCCAGGCATTTGACGACAAGCTATGAGGATGAAGCACACAGGATTCAGCGACATTCATGGTGACAGGTGACGTGCAAGTATGAGATTGTGCCAATTTCTCTGATGCATCTTATTCAATTAGATGAAAACATAATATACAATTTATTGTATTCTTAGGAGTGTTGTTTAAGCAAAACCTACACACAGCAATGAACCATCACAATTACACATATATCCAATACAAAAAGCTTAAGAGAAGGGGAAACAGCAAAGCACAAGCAAGCCATTCTAATTTTTCGGTCATGTTAGCAGGGAGCTCAAAGCTCAAAGAGGAACCCAGGCAGGAAGTGCTAAATTAAAACCAAAGAATGATCTACTTTTTTTTTTTTTTTTTTAAGGGTTACAACCAGTTAGTAGGAGGGTTGTTGGTAAAAATTCTAATAAACACTTTGAGCAAATTTACATTAAATAAAAAAACTATATGCATGTGCAAAGCAGTCAATCTAAAAGACCTTTGCTTTGACAGATGCTGACTGAGAGGTTTAGTGAGGGTGTCTTACAGCAGTTAGAGAACAGTACCGTGGAAGCCGTCTTACCAAACTAGCCATTGTGCCTGATAGAGCATTCCAGAAACACAGCAACAGAGTCAAAGCCACGTCAGGGCAGCAGTACAGTAGTAGAGTCATACAGGAGGCTGGAGGCTCGTCACACACAGCTCTGTACTTACATTCTTAACATAGTCAGTGGTTATGGGCTTGTTGTTACGATCAATCGCCCCTTCGGCTACAATTATGATATTCAGCCTTTTCATCCCTGCGCGGTTCTACAAGGAGGGTGTGGTGGAGAAACAACATGACAGAAAAACTGAGAGGCGGCTGTGACATGGGCTTTCAGAAGCACGAGGGCCAGATGATGATGGCTCTTTCACAATAAAAGCCTCGCTGTCACTGCATCCTGACTTTGTTGTCGCTTGGCAGCTCAGTGCGGTACATTTGGAGCTACAGCTCTGCTTTCTAACTCTGGCTTCCATCAGTCGGGTCTCCGTGCTTCTGGCTTCCCCTGTCTTCACCATCAGGTACTCACATCCTTGACAAAACTAGAAGTTATAGGTTTCCCATGTCTGTCAATGGCTCCCTCTGCAACTATGATTATGTTCAGCCTTGTGCCCCTGGAACGGGTCTGAATCATAGAATATCGTGTTTTCAAAGCAGGAAAAAACATATTGAGACATCAGCAACAGAGACTGAAGTCTTCTTATCAGTCTTGTCTAATTAAACAACGTTATCCTTGTAGAAAGACAAAAAACAAAATGTGGATAAGAACATTACACATTCTGCACAGCAACACTTTGATTGTGGGTTTAAGCTGAGGAAACTACTCTGACTGAGTTACCGCAGACAGCTTCTGACACATCTTCTCCTCCCAGCCATCCTCTGGAGGCATTTCAGGGATCAGCACCCAATCTGCCCCGCAGGCCAGCGCGCTCACCAAGGCCAGGTAGCTGAGATAACACGTACAGGCACAACATTTTCATGATAAAAGTCACGATAAAAGGACTTGGCTTAAATCCGTTTATGCATTCTTACCCGCAGTGTCTGCCCATGACCTCCAACACGAATGTCCTCTGGTGGCTGAAAAACAAGGAGGAAAAAGTTAACCCAGCTCAGGACTGATGCAGTCAACTACAGAGTTTGGGCTCCTCCCTCTCACCTTTGTGCAGTCGTCATAATTGCATCCACCACCTCGATGATTCTGTGCAAAGCCGAGTCTGTCCCGATCGTCATGTCGGTACCACAAAAGTCGTTATCGATGGAGCCAACCATCCCGACGATGTGAAGGGCTGAGTACTTCTGAACAGCGTCGGCTTCAATCAGTCCTGAAACAATCCATCATGACCAACAGGTTGTTGTGATGTTGTAGCATCACAGAGATTAAAGAATGAAAGCTGCTTAGCCAAGACAAACATCAACTCTTATTTACAGTATTCTTAATATTCTATAATATTTATTATTCTTATAGTATTCTTATTCTTATTCTTAAGACTTAAAGGATGCTGTCCCAACAACCTGAAATGCATTACAAGGGTATTATTTGCGGTACCCAATAAGTAAGGTTTGCTTTCTTCATATTCATAAGATGACATCAGAGTGAAGCTGGAGGGCGCTAAAAGACGTTTTACGCTCTACCTTGCTCCACCAGTTCTGCCAGCAGCCCGCTCCACTCTTCCCTGAAGAGGTTGGCTCCCGTCAGGCTGCCATCGCCACCGATCACACACAGGTTGGTGATGCCGCGCTGCACCAGGTTGTGAGCTGCCTTCAAACGTCCCTCGTGAGAGCGAAACTCTTTGCAGCGGGCACTTCCGATAACAGTCCCACCCTGGTCAGCATAAAAAATAAGTATGAAAGTGACCAGAGTCCAAATTATCAACATAAAATGTCCTGAGAAGTCACAGAAAAATATCTAACTAAAGAAACTGCATCATTTAGTTTACATATTTTAGGTTTAGGAACTAAAAAACATCCTTGCGTTTTTTTTTTTAATTTAGTTAATCCTAAAATAGGAGTCCATTTGCATTTATGTGTGAAATGTTGCACATGAAAATGACTCACCACTTGTAGCATGCTGGAGACACTCTCCCATGTGGCTTCCTTTATGTTCTCCCCACCATCCACCATACCCTGATACCCCTGATTTAAAACAAAACAAGCTTATTAGTGCAGAAATGCCTGAACTTATCAAGCAGACAGTCTGTGTCCATCTTTCAGGAGCACAGCAGCAGCACTGTGCTGTCTGGGTGAAGGGGAGGTTCATGCCAGGCATCTGCTGAGGCCTCGAGCCAGTTATGTAACAGCACGCTGAGAGAGCAGGATGTGCAGGGATCATGGAGACGCAGCGCTGGCTCCACAAAGCTCATCTGACATCTGCTGCACTAAAATAAACATTCATGCACGAACACCGGGATCCAGCTGTTAATGTGCGCACATCCTTTTAATCAAATGTTATTCATTAAATATATCCGGAGCGCCAGGATCCCCCCAGATGAGCTGGAGCAGAACCCAGAGATCTCTGCAGGAGAAAGCACGGTCGCTAACGGATGGATGGATGGACTGTAGTATCATACAGGCTGTGAATGTGAAGGTAGTGGCTCACCTCATGAATGAAATAAACTTTTGCGCCCACGTAGAGTCCCATTCGAACCACAGCACGTACAGCAGCATTCATTCCTGCAAAAAGAAACATTCACTTTCAAATTAATCCCAAGCATGCATTATAAATCTAAATCTACGTGTAAGTAGAACTGTGTGTGTTAATACTGTGTCTGTAGCTGAGGACAACTTATTTCTTCTTGCTGCCATTTCTGGTCAAAAGGTTTCCCAGTTTGTCCTTCAGTCCAGTCCAAGTGAACTCATTAACCAAGATTCTGCTGGCCTGAATGTCAATAGCAGCAGGTTAGCTTGAACGCCAACCGTGGAGAGGAGGATAATGCTTCACTCACTGCAGCACAACAGGAACTTGGCTGTCTGGAAGACCTGGAAACCAGCAGAAACTGGCATCCGACAGCAGGGTTTTTTTTTGGTTTTTTTTTTAGTGAGGAACACAAAGGATTAGGCCACTAGAGCCAAAGGTGAGAAGACTTCCAACAAGAGCCTCTGCATGTGTTGTTTAAAAGATAAGATTACTTTCTAGCACAACAAAAGATGACCTGCTCCTGTTACATAACTATGTTAAAATGCACAGAATCAGAGCGTAACAAGCAGCTTTCTTGTCTCTCATCAAAAGCTTGCTAGTCTTCGGCTCTCATTCTGCATGACTGACACTTTCTGCAGCGCTGTGGCTGAAAACACTGAGCCAAGGCTGCACAAAGCCCACTGACACCAGAGCTCAGCTCCTGTCATGCATACCAGTCTGGTGGCTTTGCTCTGAGGCCTGCCCAGCATGTGTACGTCCTGTACTTTCAAATCCACTAACAAAATACAGATTTGTTGCCCCCTTAACAAATAATTCACTTCTTTATAGGTCTTCTCTCACACTGGAACAACCCAGGCAGGTAAAAAAAACAAAAAACAAAAAAAAAACAAACAAACTGGGAAGCAGGAGTGAAAACAACTATGCTACAACCAAGTCTGCAATATATGCTGGGGGAAAACTTACCGTCACATAAGCAACAGTATCATAATCAATAATCAGTAGAGTAAACAAGTTTTGGTTCTCATTCAAACAAGTTTAGGTGATTTATGTATTTGAATTTATTTTTTCTTTTTGTAAATTAAATCTTTGTAAGATATATCTTCTCTGCGATAAAACATCTTTGTGATCCAACACAGAAAGAAACTTCTCCAAACAACTCTAGCTAGAGTTAGTTTTATAAAATTAAAGTTGCAACAGAATTCAGTTTGTTCTTTAATGCGAGTTAAGTCTTCTGTTTTTTTTTTTAAATAATTTATTTTCAACATGCACTTCATGTTTACAGTTTTGAGGCAAATGTTCGAGTCAATTGTACATTAAACTGGAGACAGTGTCTCGTTCTTCTCTTTAATAAAATACATTTTACAATTTTTGCCTTAATTTGCTATATTCTCCCATTTTATTTCTGCAAAAAATAAATGTATAAATCTCCACAAATCACAACACAATTTTTGTAAAAAGAGGCAGTTTTTAATTACGATATCACACAAAAATCCTCTTGGAGGGTCTGTGCAAAAAACTGTTTTTACATAGATTAAACGGTGCGATAAAGATTATTTATGTGTAATACACATACTGAGTGGTGCCTTATTCAATTTATAAGACAACGTATTTCATTCTGGTGAAGTGAAGACAGTAAAATCCTTTCTAAATCCAAGTTTATGTGGTGGTATGTGGCGTTCTGACCACAGTAAAGAAAGCCAGTGCTTTGATCACATGACCAGGGATGCCTTCGTGACATAGCAACCAATCAGCAACTATATCTCTTCCAGATTGAAGCTCATCCAGGAAGTAGGTTTTGTTGCAGTTCCTCAACTGACCACTACATGCTGGCTCCAAAACAGAGCTAATCTCCATTGATCTCCATGTTAAAAGTGCCAACTTTGCAGCAGAATTAGACATATTAACCATCTTTTACAAAAATCATTTTCTTTTATTTAATTAAATATATCTTTTTTTACATACTACATCCATGACAACTGTACTGGGGTAAATTTTCTTCTACCACATCAGATTAATTTATATAAAGCTGACTGATCAGACTGGCTGTCGTTGGCTTTGACAGCTTTGTTGCACCTTTTTCCTAGGTTTGAAAAAAAAGGAATGCATCAAAGGCTCTCTTTACAAGTCTATGGGTCACGTGACCGGATGGTTTGTATTTTACAATCAATGGCTGCAACACAACAGGTGTTTTTTGATGTATAAAAAAGCTGAGATAAAGATTGTTTTTTCTCAGTTGGGTGCCTTTTCCGATTCAGAAGACAGCAATTCTCATTATGGTTAAGTGAAAGCAGTAAATCACTTTAAAAGCTCGTGTTTATCTCTTGGTATGTGTCTCTGACCGCAGTACAGAACGCCGGTGAGGTTGATCACGTGACCAGGGTTTCCTCCGTGACGTAGAGCGGAGCAGCGGAGCCTCGGTGCCGCTCATCACGTACACAGGATGCAGACATCCCGCCGTTGGCCCACATTCTCCCATCCGAAACTCAGTCTCATCTCAGCAGACACCGATTCAGCTGTTTAGGACGTCCCGTCCTCTCTGTCACCAACGACTCCCCCTCCGCCCAGCGTCCCTCTGTCGCTTCCGCTGCTGTCACTTGTTCGTCCGACTTAAAACGGACCGTGAAAGCAGTTAAACGTCGACCTGAAGCCGCCAGCTGTGATGGACCGACGCTAAATTAAAACACAGCTCGACCTTGACATCTTTCTGAGCTGATACCGTGAAGCAAGGACGACAAACGACGTCATGACCAGAGTCAGATTATGATGATGCAGTTTGGCAGCGTGCTACAAAAACTAGCACTGAATGCGCTAAAATCTGGCTTCACCTTTCACTACTTTACATTATTACTGTCTAAAAAATATATATTAGAGCCTCTCCGCTTCACACATAGACATACATCAGAGAGGCATATAGTAGCCCTGCCCGGCCCTGTGGCTACATGTGTGGGTTTACCTTGAGCATCTCCTCCGCTGGTCAGCACAGCGATGGCTTTCCCCGCTCCAGACAGGTTCTCGAAAAATATCTTCTTGCTGTCTGGCTGCGCCATTTTCACAGCTATTCAGTCTGATTCGTTAAAAAAAAAAGTACGAAAGGGGGATTTGAAAAGGTGTCGCTTCGTACCAAAAACGATGAAGGGCAACAGACTCTGCCCCCTCCGCCGGTGGTGGTGGTATGTCCGCTATGCTGCTCTGCTTCTGTTCCGCATCTACTCAGCGATTTGCATAGATAGAGCGTGGGAACGGTTATTGGCATGACCACGGACCAATCACATCTTCAATAGACTGGCGTCAAGCTGAACTCTGAACCAATCAGAAGAAAATAGCTCATGAGTAGGCGGGTCTAGAGATTAAAAAAACACTTTCGTAGTTTCTGAAGCGTAAACGAAGTTTCTATGAACTAAATATGTGTAGTTTAAACTGTCAACGGTCTAAAAAAAAAAAGAGAGAAAAAATACATACATGTAGTTACAATTTACCTCTGTTGACGTTAAAAGACGGATTGGTCTAAAACAATAAAAACGGAAAGTAATTTTTTTAAAAAGAGACAAAAATGTGCATTTGGTGAAAACACACACATACCTATATACATATACATACATACATATATACAAAGGAACTAGTGATAAATGATGCCCAGAACCTTCAAATTGAAGACCGTGTGTGGCCAAAGTGACATTTATACAAGAGTGTTGAAGCCGTCATTACCAACAAAGGCTTTAATAAATTGCAGTAAACATGCATGTGTTATTACACATAACTATAATTATAGACAGCTATGGTTTAATTTCTTTATGTGCTTATGGGTTGTTACAAACATGTGGTGAAAGTTTTATCTCAACAGCACCTTTAGAAATAGCTACATTTGCTGAGAAGAATGATGATGTGTTCAATACTTAATTTACCTGTTATTCATCTGTTTAGTGAAATTGTTTCCCTCCTTTCAGTTCTGCTTATTTTATGTCTCATTTTAATCAAAAAGTTTTTCTGTTTTTGAATTTTTGTGTTTTAACTTTTACATTGTCACATTTCCATGTCACTTTGGTAAGTTTGAGCTTCTTTCTGGGATATATGTCATATCAAGGGCTCCAGCTTAAGTAACAACTACTGCAACTATTAATTTTCCTTCAGGGATCAATAAAGTACATTTGAATTGAATTGAATTGTACTAACTCATCCAACTGCTGCGTATGGGATTTTATCTTGTATAATGCGTCTTTGTATAACTTTTTCTCTTCTTTTTTTTAAATTAAGCCTTATGTTTTATATTTAAGATGTATAAACTTCATCTTTAGTTCTTATAACATCCCAGTCTGGTCCGTTTTCTTATGTTGTGATGGACTGTTCTTCATTCTAAGTCTTTTATAACAATGCTGCCCTTAAAACTTAAACGGTTGTGATGGTTTTATCTTGATCATTTGCAGGTTGTTTCTGACTTTTCTGTCCTTGTCAGGCTTCACACTGCAGATGTTTGCATCAGTCTGTGAAAGTGACTGAGACTGGCAATGAGATGCTTTTTGGCTCCATCTCTCCATCTTGTGGTTCTGAGCTCAAACTACAAGGGTGCTGAATTTATTTCACACTGAATTTCTTGTGAATGCAGTGTAAATGGTTAGAGCTGAATGTTTTATTCTAACTTTGCTGAAGAAGCTGATTTTTTTGTTCTTTAACAGAGGACAAAATAGCTGAACAAGTGAAAGGAAAAAGTATAATCTGAAAACTTCTAAGTGTCTATGATTTAACAATTCTGAAAACTTTCGTATTTCTGGATAAGTGGAACTAAAACAGAATAGTCTACAAATAAAAACCTAATGCTGAAGTGTATTTTGGCCTTCAATGGAAAACATGGTCAATAAATGAAAGAAAAGAAAAATAAAGTTTATTAAAAACTTCATTTTAAAATTAGAATGTGCAAACAATTAAATCTGAGTATAATCCAACATGCATCGTGTACTGCACACCACATTGCAGTGTTTCTGCTGGAAGCAGGCCTGACAGCAGATGACTGCAGAGGTGATACGTTTAAATGTAAAACTGTGTCTGAGGCAGAGTAATCATGGGGAGGAGCACCGTGAGCATGCTCGGGCCGTGTTTGGTTGCTTTAGGTCGGTTTAATTATTCTGGACAGCCATGTTTTTTCTAAAACCTTAATTACACTTAGGTATCCTGGTGAAGTGCTGAGGAAGGGTCAAGTGCAGCCTGTTGTGGCCACTAAGGCTCATCCCAGTTTTTCATGAGTAGTGGCACCTTTGAACCACTGGCTCAGGGCTGAAGTAGGCCTACATCTAGACTCACAATAACAGTGCAATGGAGAAAAATCAAATTGTGTTCAACATAAAGTTGTTTATTTACATTATATCAAGGTCCCATTTCTTGCTAATAACATTTATCATTTCTTGATAAATGATACCAAAGGTCAGTGAATAATCCCTTTAAACCAGAGGTGTCAAACTCCGTTTCATCCTGGGTCACATCATCATCACCATGGTTACCATTAAAGGGACGGTTATTATTTAGTTTATCTTCCAGCTATGTTTTCAGTTTTTCTTTTAGTACCTGAACTTGGACATAAAATTTGAAAAGGGACAAAAAGGGAATTTTTGTTATAAAATTTTTCTATTAAAATTGCAAATTTAAAAGAAATTGATTATCATTGATGATTGATGACCATTAAGATATCTGCTAAAGCTCAGCTCTGAAACTGGCTCATTTTAGCTGAAATGCATTTCTCTGTTTGCCTTAACATGTTCAGGTCATTTGAGCCTCCAACAAAACATTTTTCATTAAAAAAGTCACCTAAGTAAAACCAATTAATATCACATCTTATGGAAACAGTGATAACACATATCCCACATACATTTCATACATGTTCATTTCTTTTTTTACTGATTTATGAAGCATGGTTTGTCTGTAAGGCCACTCACCTCTGAGTTTTCTTCAACAGTTTTAAAGTGAGGGATTGGCCACCACAACAACAATAAACCAGTCAAATAATTTGTTTTGTGTTACATAGTTGTGGCAACAATTTGAAATCATTTGATGCTATTGGCTATTGAAATTGAAAGGGTCAGATGGCTGAAAGCTTCGTGGCTCAATTTACCAGGGGCCTGGACTACGAAGCGGGTTTAACCGGGGATGCGGGGTAACTTCCAGAGTAACTTGATCACGTGAAAGGTGGACAGGTTTAGATCCAGGTATGCTGCCATAGCAATTTACTCCACATCTCAAACCTGGTCCGAGCATGTTCTGTTCTTGGTTAACTCCAGGTTCCCGCTAAACCACTCCCTTTATCAGTACCGGCCCTCCACCAACAATCTCTCCAAAGACGATGCGGTCATACCTGGATGATCCGTGTGACTTTGGGGCACAAAGTGTGAGGGGTAGAGCTTAACATATTTGCCCAAACATGCTTCATTTCAATCATATTGCACGGGTTCAGTTCGAGCTCGGGTTCGCAAACCATTTTGTGCTCTGCAAGACGCAGCGCAAAACGGAGAAAGACGCTCCGGCGCACTTTTGCACCAGCAATGAAAG